>QEPC01000099.1:119637-167740 GCA_003113815.1 Sphenodon punctatus
ACCAACCTGATTGTAACCAAGCCAAGCACACGCACCTGAGACTTCGCATCCGCTTGAATGTTTGTTTGTCTTCTCCCCTGTCTCTCCCACTGTCCCCTCTCCCTGTCTCCCCCTCCTTGTCTTTTAGATTGTAAGCCACAGGCAGGGATCGCGTCTATTTCTATGTTCTGTACAGCGCCAGGCACATGGCTGGTGTTATATAAATGTTAATAATAATAATAATAATAATAAGTTGCTACAGGATAATAGGCTTTATTTTCATACTTTTATTTAAAAGGAAAGCTCTTCAGGAATTTTTGTTCCCCTATTACAAAGTGGTCTGCAAGAGTATTGCATCCAAATTTACTCTGGTCATAGGTTTGGCCCTAAAAGGAATTCCCTGGGTGTTTAGAACCTGATTGGTTTACAAATTCACACCCAAAGCTCCATTTTAGAATTATCATACTGTGCAGGAAACGCTGATCCTCAAAGATCTCCACTGGCACACTCACCTCTCCATGGCTTGTGCTCATGGAATGTTTGGAGAAATAGAGCTACACACTCCAATAAGAATTGGATGTAATTATGTGGGAGGTGGGGCCAGGGCTTATTAAATAATTGACGCAGGGGGGAACTATAGATTCCGATTTAGATGATTCTAATATATATTTATGTAAACTGCATTGACCAATCCTGATTTACATAAATAATTTATGTAAATAAATATGAGGATGTTGCTACCTGAGAAGCAGTACATAAATGATGATGATGATATGGATGCCCAAACAGCAATTAGGTTTAGGAAAAAAGGGGATTGCTTTGGGGTGAGGGGTGTTATTCAAAATTCAGTGGCTTGGTATGTGAATGGGTGCCCAAATGCATGCTTTCACTCAACTCCTGGTCTCAGAAATGAGGGGTAGCAATAGTCAAAAGACGGTGCATAATTTGCACAATATTTGCATATGTTGATTTATGTATATAAATTCAAATTTAAAATATCCCATAGCCTACCTCAATTTTATTTATTTCTTTATTTGTTCATTTGGATTTCTACCCCATCCTATCCCTGAAGGCTGAGGACAGCTTACGTAAAAACATACGTGTAGAAATAGCACCCATAAAACAATAAGAGAGACCCACCCATAGAATGATAAAAGACACCCACCTACCCAACTCCACCCCAAACCAAAATCTGCCCCTGCCTGTTGAAAGCCTGGCTGTATAATTGTCTTACCCTGCCTTCAAAAGATGCACAAGAGAGGGCTTAAATGAACCTCCAAGGGAAGGGTGTTCCGAAGCCATGAGAACACCTCTGTGTGTGCCCGGGTCATATAGACCTGGGCCAATGATCAAATTTGCAAGAGGGCACTCTTGCCTGATCTTAGGTTTCACGAAGGGACTTGGAAAATATATATTTAAAAATTAAAGGAATCATACACAAACTTAACTCATAAGCTTGTCTCGAACACTTACATAAGAACATAAGAAGTGCCATACTGAGTCAGACCAATGGTCCATCAAGCCCAGCATCCTGTCCTCCAGCAGTGGTCAAACTCAATTGCATGGGAGAAGAACCAACAGTCACAATGGGCAATCCATTCCCCATCTTTCACTCCCAGCTCCCGACAGTAAGAAGTTCATCATGTAAGCTACTTGGTTAATAGCCATTAATAGACCTACTTTCTAAGAAATAACAGTTCCCAAATAGTACTAGTACTTATCCTTAATGTCTTCATTTAAAATATCTTACAATACTGCCCTACTAGTTATGGGCAAACACGGTTCGGAAGTTCAGACCGAATTCAGTCTGTTCGGTCGATTGAACCGCACTTCCGAACCGAACTCGAATATCAAACCGAACCGAATTTCCAAACTCCGTTCTGTTCGCCCATCCCTAGTGGCAACACACACCAAAAAAACTGGTTTTGAATGGCCGAACTTGGTTCGGAAGATCGGAATTCGACCGAACTCGGTCTGTTCGGTCAACCGAAACGAAACGAATTTCCGAACTCGAATTTCAAACCGAACTGAACCAAACTGAATTTCCGAACTCGAATTTCAAACAGAACTGAACCGAACCGAATTTCCGAACTCTGTTCTATTCGCCCATCCCTATGCCCTACACTACTTGGCAATGCACCCCTGCCCTCTAAATGAACTCTACTACACACACACAAACCTCACCCATAAAGTTGTTCCAACATTTTTCCTGCGTGGATTCTCTGATAGATTAAACTGTGTGGATCCTCTCTATAACTGCGGTACCGCCTCACTTCCCTGGGTGTTGGACCGACTCCTGCGGTCACCTGGGGGCGCCCTGCTTGAGGTCCCCAGAGTCTTCCGGGGGCCACGCAGGAGACGGCGTTCTCGGTGGCCGCACCATGGCTGTGGAACTCCCTTCCGATGGAGGCCCGGTTGGCCCCGTCTCTCCCCTCTTTTCAGAGAAGTTGTAAGACCTGGTTGTTCCACCAGGCATTTGGCGGGGGAGATGGGTGAGGGGGTGGGTTGCTGAGTAGGGGTTATTTTTCTTTTTGTCCTCCTTTTAGTTGTTTTTAAATTGTTGTTTTAATGTTTTGCGAATTGTAAGCTGCCCCGAGTTGCCTGTGGCAGAAGGGGCAGTGTAGCAAAATTTCAAAAATAAATATAACCCTGTAAAACAAAATTTCATAAAGTCCTGTGAAATCCAGGACACTCCAACAATGGGTACGATCCCAAACCCCATGTGTGTCACTGCGTGCCACAGCACTGTTTGCACACATGCTGCGGTCCCAGTGCAAGGGGTACACATGTAGTGTGTGTGCTGCACGCACCGATCCATGGTGGTGACCTACTGTTCCCCTGGCAGAACAGTGGATAATATTCTGTTATCTAAGATAGTTGAAATCCCCTTATTATTCATGAAACAATTGTACAAGACTGTACGCGGGAAATGTCAGGCTTGAGGGGATGTCACCGGCCATTTTCCACAGCCTGTGCAGGGTGGGGGGTCCGTGGTCATGCCAGTGCGTGTGCAGTGGGTGGGGCATGCATATGGGCAGTCCCCACATACCTCCCCTCCCCCCCCGCTCAACACCATGCACAGAGCAACCTCTGTTTTCGCCAGTTGCTCCATGCGTGTTGATGAGTGTGGGGCGTGTGTGTGAGTGGGGATGCATGTTAGGCGGGAGCGTGCACGCACGCCCACTCACCACGCACATCCGTGCCCCATCCTTCACATGGGGCTCTCCCACTCATGAACACCCAGATTTCTGGGTGTTCATGAGTGGGTGCATTTCATGCGAAAAAGGCCTTACATGGTCAACACTGAGGAGGAACTTTATAAGACTTGATTGTCCTTACCCTACATAATGTCATGTTGTACGTGGTCCTAAAATAATCTAGTCCTTTATTAGAGCTAAAACGAGTACACACAAAAACGGGTATAACCAACAAATTTCTAGTACCCAAATCAACCTAACAACACTGGGTACCGACTGGTGCCCATTTGTGACCCAATTTGGGTACCCAATGTCCCAGAATGTTGACTTCCAGTCCCAGAATACAAATTTCTAGTACTGGTATTGCAACTTCTGAAACCTATTTATTTTCTAGTTCCAGTAGGTCGACTTCCAGTCCTGGAAAGCCAACTTCCAGTCATGATTTATTAACATTTCCATCCTGATGTTTTGGTTTTCAGATCCAATATACTAAATGGTAATCAGAAAATACAAAAATCAGTACCAGTATTTACCAACTTTTCAGTCTACCCAAGGTACTCAATCGATACCTGGATAACCTACACAGTACCTGATAATGCAGTTATCTGTGGTTACTAACATAAGTACCCGTTTCAGCGCTATTTTATTAAAACTACAGCATGTTCTGATGGCTTCCTATTGATTCCCTTAGACTGCATAACTAAGCATCTACTTTTATTGGTTCTAAATTTACCGCTCTTGAATATTGGTGGCATAGTCTCCTCCTAGTGACACAGGTTCAACCTGAAATTAACTTAAAAGGAGCTGCACTGCGGTAACACAGAGGACTGGAGAATGCGACCTAAGTGCCCTTTTGTTCTCACATAAGGGCAGAGAAAACTCAGCATGCACTGCATCTCCTCCTCCTTCATAACATGACATTGCAAGACTACCAGGAATATTAATTAATAAAAGCTAGCAATTTGGTCAGAAAGTAATAATTGCATAAACATTTTAATTAGCTGCAGTTTAAAGAATTAATTATATTTATTATTATTATTATTATAAACATTTGTATAGCACCAGCTGTGTACCTGGTTGTTAGAAAATGGGCCTGGAAGAGGGCTGCACGAGCACGTTCCAGCCGGGGAATAGGGGGATCAGGGAAGGGTAAGAGGCCCCCCGCACAGGGGATCCCCCTGCCTGACACTAACTCCCAGTCTCCCCTGGTACAAACCCCAGCCCCCGACTGCATCCAGACCGCAGAGCCATCCCCTTCGAGTAGCGAAATGGGGACTGCCCCACACCACATAGGGATGAGGGGGCAGGTCCTTCACATGCACTTACGCCAACTAGAAATAGGGGTGCAGGAAGAGTACAGCCACCGTTGCTCATCAAGGGGGCGGGGGCTGGGAAAGTCTAGGCGGTAACAGCTGAGCGGAGGGGGAACCCTGAACAGACGCCTCGGCGTTCAGCACGCCTGCAAGTACATAAACAGGCAGGGCTGAGTGTTCATAAGGAAAGGCACAGCTTCTTGCACTTGCCGGCGAATCGATCAGCAGTGCTGTGAAGCTGGCCCCCTTGCGATTCTTGTGACTGGGCTTGTGGAAACCCTTGTGCTGTGTGAGAGTGTGTGTGGCGTGGAGCAAGCGGGGAGTGAAAGGTGAGTGCGTGAACCGAGAGTGTGTTGTTCTTCTGTGTTGCAATTCCCGTTCTTCCTGCTCTTTCCCTAGCGCCCGGTGGTGGCTTTCCCTTCCTTTCCCCTTCCAAAGGTGTTAACCCCTTCCTCACTGGTCAGTTCACAAAGGTGAGTTCGCCTGAGCACCGTATATGTGGGTGTGGGTTTTGGGGGCGTGAGTGTTGGGCAGGGACCATGTTCCCCTGTGTGGCCTGTGGGGGACACTCACTCTTCCTGTTGTTTGCCAGTGCCCTGATGATGATACGGCCTCGCCCCTATTGGGACATCTAGGGCCAACCTATATCCTGAGGGGCCTTTTTCCTCAGCAAAGGAGAGTGTGCTCCCCTGTACCACAGGAGTTTCCTGGTGCGTCTGATGTACTTCCCAAGGCTAGGTCTGTGGGTCCCCTTCCTGTACCCCATTGCCCTCACACTGGTGCTTTACAGAACAAAGATAAAGACGCGGTCCCTGCCTATGGCTTACAATCTAAAAAGACAAGGAGAGGTGACAAGGAGAGGGGACAAAGGGAAGACAAGGGAGAAGCAAGCAAACTTGCAAGCGGCTGCGAAGTCTCAGGTGCGCATGCTTGGCTTGGTTACAGTTAGTTAGGCAGGAGTCTGCAGAGGAGGGCAGACCATAAGTAAATGGGGGAAAGCAACTAGCAGGCATTGGGAAAGGTGGCACGGAAGAAGTGGGTCTTGAGGAGGGATTTGAAGGTGCGGAGGGAGGAGGCGAGGCCGATGTGGGTATGGAGGGAGTTCCAGGCATGGGGGGCAGCGAGGGAGAAGGGATGAAGGCGGTTAGGGGAGCATGTGAAACGAGGGAGAGTGAGGGAGGGGACAGAGGAAGAGCGGAGGGCGCGTGCAGGAGTGCGTAAGGAGATTAGGGCTGAGAGGTAGGGGGAGCTTGGCTGTGAAGTGTTTTAAAGGTGAATACCAATGCCTACATTGAACTAAACATAGCATTAAATGTCACGGAAAAAATAAACAAGGCCTCCTGGTAGGCATAGTTGCTTCTCTTACTCCAAGTTTTGAAATTACTTATATTGACTACTGCTTTCTATAGTATACTTCACTAGTATTAACTTCACCTCTTGTGGTCAGAAGAAAATCAAAGAAGTATTAAGCAAGTCTGTCTTGCAACTGCGAATGTCTTTCTAGCCCATTTCCCATTTTAATTATTAATGCGGTTCATACTTCTCACAAGATTATTTTTTTTATCATTATAGACCAGCAGCTTGCTTGTATTATAACTTTTAGGCCTGTCACTATGTCAAGGACCTGACTAGCACTATGCCTTTTTCCTTGTGGCTAGCTTTGAACTCGTTAAAGCTTTAGACAAAAAATATTAAAATTACGTTTTAGAAGCAAACTAAAACCTTGCATAGGATGGGGTTAGTCAACTCATATAGATCCCACATCAGAAGCAACAGAGACAGGAAGCTAGAGATCAATATTAGGAAGAATCTGGGGGTCTACAAACTCTAAATGCTGACCTTTAAAATTATGTACGTGTCAAAAGACATTTTAACGACTTCTGTTCTTGTAAAAAGTACACACACATCCATATGTTCCATGCTCCCCCACCTGATCATACCAGCACACGTCAGCAGCACATGTGATCTGTGCTTGCCTGGACATCTCTTATATATGACAAGAACCTTGTCCTTAGATGGACTGGTCATGTGACTGTCACACATTAATGTCACAGTCCTTAATCTGAACTTTTAGAGTAGTGATGAGGTCCGTAAAGGTCAGACTCACCATCACTGAGGTAAGCATCTCCATCTCAGCTCTGGCAACTGGATCATGGATTGCTTCCTTATCTGCAGATTTTGGTAAATATAAATATTTTCTGTCTGAATTGGCCTCTTAGAAAGAAAACTCTCACTTGGAACTTCTTAAGTTCTCTCTGTGGCAGGGCAGAGTCCCTGTGAGCTGTGGGTTCTTTTTAAGGAGTAGCACTGGCATAGTGAAGGTGCTAGTGGAGCTGCAGCCACTGCCAAAAGTGCAGGACAGCACCTAATTGGCTGGGGTGTGGTTAAGGCCAGCCATGGGAGATAAGGCTAAGTCAGAGCTCAGAGAGGTTGCTGGAGAGGTAGGAGCAGTAGCTGAGCTCTACCTCAAGAAGACTCAGACTGTGAATCTAGTCAGAGGGTGCTGCCTGGTTACAGAGACTACTGTAAGTAGCTTAAGAGTGACAGTAGTGGGAGTAAAAGTTGGGGAGAACTCCTAGTGAACAGGCTGCCCAAGCAGCAAAGTGGAGGCTTGGGGCCTGCTAATAGCCAAAGGGACTCTATATCCCAGAAGCCCATTACTGTAAGTAGTGAATCAGAGGGTTATCTGGCTGGGCTTTTGATAAAGAAAGGGATGGGGATGCCAGCAGACTGTTTCCTGACCACAGTAAAGGTTATGAGGACTGTGTGTAATTAAAGAGCTTTTGATCTAAATCTTCGAGAGTAAGCAACAATTTGGGCCCTCATCCTGTAAAGACTCATGCTGGCAAGCTTGTCTCTGCCACACACACACACACACACACACACACACACACACTCTCTGAGATTATTTCCTGTCCTTTACTCTGCCACTTAAAGTTAGAGGAACATATACTCAGTTACTCATGAGTGAGTTGAGAATTTTTAACTTTGTTTTGCAAACAGTGTAACCAATGCATTTGCTTGTAATCCTAAATACAAATAGGTCTTGCACTACCTCCAGAAGATGTTCAGGCTCCAGGGAAAAGTAATCTCTGAACTGTGGAACAGTCACCAGAACACTTCTTTGTGTGCACAATGAATATGGTGTAGTGATGGAACTATCAAGAGGGTGTTCCTGGATGACAGGGATTATAATGGAATGTAGAGGAGAAGGCAGAATACATTCAAAATGATCTTTATTATATGAATTCAGCTTCAAACTTAAGTGTTCAAACATTCTTCTAAATAAAGACACCCTGTACATTAACTGTATAAAGGGTCTAACAGGCTCCAAGTCAATACCCATTTAAAAAAAGACACAATGGCAGTTCAAAAAGTGCAAGCTTGCGAGCAGCAACAGTTTCTGGTATAGCTGGTACCCCAGCAGCAACTTGTGCAAGAATTGGCTGTATCCCAGGTTCAGGCACAGTCCCAACTGGTGCCAAAGGTGTCTTGATCATTCTCCCCGGCCCTCTTTGCCGTAACTGAAGTGGGCTGGTGGAAGAAGATGGAGGGAACATCACCCCTATGTCAGTGTGCTTGAATAAAATGGGCTTTTCTGATGACCCCAAGGCCTTCCTAAATCCATTGGAGAGGGCAGCCACAGCAGTGCAGTTGCCAGAAGACCAGTGGGCCATTCTTTTGGCCCCATGCTTAAGTGAGGTATCCCAGGCTGCCTATGACACCCTCGAGGCTGAGGAAGCCACCAATTTCAATGAGGTAAAGGTACCCATTCTGAGTCACTTTGATATTTCAGAAGAGACTTATAGGCAAAAGTACTGGAGGGAAAGATACATACACACACACACACACACACACACACACACACACCCTAGGAGCCAAGCCACAGGCCATGGCCCAACCGCTGGGATCCTAATATAACAGATGGCTCAAGACAGCCAAGAGAACTGGGGAACAGACTGTGGAACTCCTTATGGTAGAACAATTTGTTCAGGTCTTACCAGAAGAAAGAAGGAGTTCAGTGCTGAGGCATCGCCCAGCTACACTAGATAAAGCGGTCCAATTAATGAAGGACTATGAGGCAGTAGCGCCTCAAATCAGAATTGAAGTCACCCTACCAAAGGCCTGCTGCTGGTCATTATGCACTGCCCCGATGACCCCGCCCTGGAGAGAGGAGTGCCCTCACGAGAGTACATTCATGGCTGGAAAAGAACTTATGGACAGTAGACCGGTAACTCAGTTTCATGGGGACATGGAGGCAACAGGGAGAGGGTGCCCTTCTGGGGGAGGTAGGGGACCCATGAGGAAAGAAGCAGCAGCTTCATTACCATGGTGGGAGGTTCCTTGGCCTGCATACTTGTGCTACACCTGTTGGAAGCCCAGTCATCTACAGCATTAGTGTACACCCATGGACAGCACGTTTGCTGAAGTTTGGGCTGACGAGGAGGTGCTGAAAGCGGGAAATTTATTTATTTATTTATTTTTAAAATTTATACCCCACCACCTCCTGCCACAGGCAGTTTGGAGCAGCTAACAACACAATATAATAACGCATTAAAACATTATCCCACAATATATACCATAAAAGAACAAACCCACCCACCTTCACACTCTCCCCACCCACTACCACCCCAGTTACCCTTCTCCCTCACCAAACTCCTGACGGAACAGCCAGGTCTTACAGTTTTTACAAAAGGCTGGGAGGTCCGGGGCCAGACGGGCCCCCACAGGGAGGACATCCCAGAGGTGTGGTGTGGCCACCGAAACGCGTGGCCCAACAAGGCGCCCCCGGCCGACTGCAAGGGCCGATCCAGAACCCGGAAAGTCATTGATGCCAGTATGCATAAGAGGATGGCAGATTTCTGCCATCCGGGATACGGTCTGTAGTCAGATCTTGGTGAGGGAAGGAGTCACAGGCAATTCCCTTCCCTCAACCCTAGCCTCAGTTTACCATCTGTAAAATGGGAATGAGTGTGTGTCTGTGGAAAGGGACATGCAAATTAGTGCAGAGTTTTTATTGGCTGGTGGTGAGGGAAGTAGTATGGTGTTACTGGGCTCGATTCCAAACCTTTGTGCATGTGTGCAGCTTGCACCCAGGCCATAGTCCCATCTGCATAGCTGTGTGAGATGCATGCGGGGGTTGCTGTTTGCATGGCAGGCAGAGTTTCGTATTGAGCCCAATGAGAGTCCTGCTCAGAATGCCAATTGATGAGCCCCAGTTATGTACTCCCAGACCCTCTGATCCCGCTCCCTCTGGTAGAAACCCCATTTGAAAGAGTAGGGATGGATTTAGTGGGGCTTTTAGAGAGGTCAGCAGTGGGCCATGCACACATCCTTGTTATCATCAATTATGTCACTTAGTTTCTGGAGGCCGTGCTCTTGAGGTTGATACAAAGCAAGGGAGTTAATAAAAATATTCTCCTGGGTGGACTAAGGCCACTTTTAAACAAGGCACTTAGAAGCGCCTCCAGAGCCCCACATTCAAGAAAAAAGCTGCACAGGGAGTGTTTACACGCTCCCCACGTTACCGAAAGCGACGTGCCACCCGTTTTCAGCAGTGGCTGGAGAGGCTCTCTTCCTTGAGAGAATAGAATCATACTATATAACTCAAGAGTTATGAGGTATTATATATGTATTTTTACCCGATTGGTTGAACTTTTTTTAGATTAATTTCTGTTTATTTCTCCAACAGAGTGTACTGTGACTCTCTAAGAACATTATTCTGCATACAACAGAGTATAATATTGTGACTCTTTTAGAATATTAATCTGCATACAAGATGGTGAATGTATTATTTATATTCTTACACATACCTAGATTTTTGAATTGGCTAGAAAATGCTAATAATTTGGTGGCTGATGTTATAGAAATGTTATTATAACATTATTTTAACATTTCTTGTTCATTTGTTTGTTTTGTAGATCTGGTAATTATTTCATCATGGGAGCTTCACACATTTTCCCTAGGAGCCAATTGTTCTGTTTGACCATCTTCAACACTCAGAGAAGATAGCCATGACCCCAGCTGAAGCTGGCTTAATGGTCAACCTGACAAAATGTCACTTGGATTTGCAAAAGGTCACCCACCAGAGTTATCAGGTGTGGCTGGTGATGGACAAAATTCAGGCCTTGCGGGACTGGCCTCAACCTGATAGAAAACTGAAGGTGCCGAGATTTCTGAGTCTAGCTGCCTACTTCCACTGGTATATACCCCCATTTAGCCAACTTAGCTGTCCCATTCATTGACCTCGTGGGTTGTCAGAAGTCCTCACATGTTCTGTGGACCCCCAGCTGTGAACAGGCTTTTCAGATACTAAAACACAAGCTTTGCATTGCCCCTGGGTTATACAACCCTAACTTTTAAAAATCTTTCCTGCTACAGACAGACACATCCAAGCTAACATAGGCCTGGGGGTGGGGGGGTGTCTTATCTCAAAGTAATGGACAATGAGGAACACCCCATCATTTATATTAGTAGGAAGCTAGACCCGTGGGGGAAAAGCATATACAGTCATTGAAAAAGACCGTCTGCTGGGCCATTGTCACCCTATGCTACTATTTGTTGGGGGCTAGGTTCACTCTGGTTACTGACCATGCCGTGTTACAATGGGTACAATCCATGAAGAATACAAATCCTCGGTTGATATGCTGGTACCTCACACTCGCTGCCACCTTAACACAGATGCTTTCTTTGGGGTGGGGTGGGGCATTTCTCAGCAAGAGGACAACACTCCTGAGACCTGTGGGCCCCAGAGCTTCATCTTGGCAACCGGGGTGTGTGGCCTGGAGGCAGCAGGGATGGAGTCAGGGGCTACGTCTAGGAGCACAGTTGTGACAGACCAAGTGACATCATCCAGTAGTGACGTCCCCGGACGGGCTTGGGTGCAAGGCATAAAGGGAGCTGCAACTGGGGGGAGGCATTCCTGTGGCCACACCAGAGCTGACACAGCCCCAGGAGCAGAGACGTGGAGCCACGAGACTGCCTTTTGAGAAAGTACCGCAGGGAGGAGGGACAGGACCCTGTGTGAACGGGATGGCCTGGGACTGGAGAACAAGCAGAGGAGGAGGCACAGACCTCTTGGGTGGGAGTCCTAGCAGTTGAGAGGCTTGTACCCAGATCCCAGGGACTGACACCCCACATAGTACCCTACCCAACATTGGTCCAGGACAACCCTATACCACCTCCCTGCAGTGTCACAGTCCAACTGACCCTGAAACATTTTCAGTTATTTTTTTCTACACAAAGACAACACTTAGGATGATTAAATTAATGTAGATAGGCTATCTTTTTCATCACTTGAGAATATATTTAATTTGAAGAGATACGAGTCTCCCCCCCCAAAAAAAAAAGAAAAAAGAAAGAATAAATACATTTGTTTAGGGCTTCGAGGTCATAAAAACTCCAAAACTAGTCTAGGGTGGCAGAGGCCAACTCCAGTGTGCATACTACTCTATGGAGCTCTTTTGTTTCAAACGTGAATTTCAAATGTGCAGCATAAGCAAACAATTAAAGGAGAGGAAAATCTGTTGAAAGGAAAACTTTTTTAAAAATCATTTAAGAAAAAATGCATTCAGCACTTTTCTAGTCTTTAAAAAGTATTTGACATCTGATGTCAAATGAGAGAAATGTTCGGTTATGCTTGCCCTTAAGAAGAGTTAACTAAAACTATTAAATGGGGGAAGGGGGAGAAATCTTTAAAGTTAAGGGCTTTATTAGCTGACAAAAGGTAGGAGTCTCAAAGCTAAAACAGATCATCTAGCCTCCACTTTTAGCATTGTGAAAAAAAGCCAGGAGATATTTTAAAGATCTGAGCAAAAATAATTTCATCGCCAGCCCAATTACTGCTATTTAAAGTCATATGTCTCGATCCCGCATGCTTGGGGTTATTTGGGTGATTAAACTGGAAACCCTGTGATGTAAACAAGGAGCTGTGACAAGGTGTTCTTTCTGAGGGGTCCTCAGTTTGGAACTAAATTCTTCTTACAGTCTGCTATAACTCAGATTAATTATCACCCAGAGAGAGTGTGGTTGCCATGTTGTTCCCGAGTGACAGAGGTGGAGACAAAGTAGCTCGAATGATATCTTTTATTGGACCAACTATTGTTGGTGGAAATGTGCAAGCATTCAGACTCCAGAGGGTCCTTCCTCGGGCAAGTAGGAGTCTGATTACCGGCACACGTCTGTCCCCAGGAGGGTGCAGAACCTATTCGGTTGGTTCGCTTCCAGAGACATACGGAACTGGAAAGGTTCCGGAATGCTCTTGGGGAATTACCCTCTGACCTTGACAGTCACTCGCTTGATGGTCTCATGGCTTTTTGCAACACCTTGTTGACCAAGGCCATCAACTGGATGGCTTCCAGGCGTCTGCTCCCTGGGCATTGGTGCTGCAGGTCTTGGTAATTTATGGAGGATCTGAGGTGGCTGAAGCAGGAGGGGAGGAGGCTAGAGCAACGGTGGTGTCATACTCATACTGAAGAGGACAGATTGTGACATAGAGGTAGTATGAATGCCTATGCCATGGCTGTGCAGGCAGCAAAAAAAAAAAAAGATTCTTTGCTGCTATCATATCATCTGCAAAGTCATGTCCAGCTGAGTTTTTCCGGGTGGTGAGAGGTCTGGTCAGTCCAGCTTGTCTCCGCATGGAACTAGAATCATCCAGTGCTCGCTGTGACATGTTTGTCAATTATTTTGCGGATAAAATCACTCACATTCACCATGATTTTGACACTGCAGTTGATGCAGTAGGTCCTGTTTTGTGGGATCAATTTCTGTCGGTTTCGGCCACTGATGCGGAGGATGTTCTTGGGCTAGTCCGGGCCACAATGTGTGAACTAGATCCATGTCCGCCCTGGCTGGTTAAGACCAGCAAGGAGACCTTGGGGCCACTGGTGGCGGGGGTGGTCAATGCCTCCCTTCGGGAGGGCAGAATTCCAAGGTGCCTTAAGAGGCTGTGGTGCAAGCTCTGCTCAAGAAGTCATCTTTTCACACTGATGCCCCTGATAGCTATCGGCTAGTCTCTAACCTTCCCTTTTTAGGGAAGGTTATTGAACGTGTGGTGGCTTGGCAGCTTCAGGAGCACCTAGACTGCACTGGTTTCCTGGATCCCTCTCAGTCTGGCTTTCAGCTGGGTTATGACACTGAGACTGCACTTGTGGCCTTGGTCGATGATCTTCGCTGAGAATTGGACCAGACACGTCGTCGTTGGGTAATTGGGGTAAACGAAATCGAGCAGGTGAATTCTTATAAATACCTGGGAGTAATCTTCTCCTCAAATGGCCACTGGCGAATGCATGTGGAGGCAGCAAAAGCTCAGGCAAGGCGCACTAGTGTGGCAATTATTACATATTTTTTTACCCACGGTGGGAAATTGGTTCTCCCAGCCTTGCATTTGCATAGGGCCAAAGTGGTTCCTCAGTTCCTGTATGCCTTTCCGGCATGGGGTTTTACCCAATTGGAAAATCTGGAGGTTGTCCAGAATGGTTTCCTAGGTACCATCTTGGGAGTTCCTAGGGGTACTCCCCAGGTCATTTTGAGGAGGGAAACCTCACCCAAAGAATTAGATTGGTGGCCTTGCGGTTACTGTACAAATATTGGATTAGGACCTCGCTTTCCCCCCGGTATGATCGTTCTCTTCTTGGTTTAGTCCTCGCTCATGGGCTTTTGGATTTTTGTGAGGCTGCAGTAGAGCGGGAGGTTTGTATCCTGGGGTTTTCTCGCAGCTTTTTGTATATGGCAGGTATGGAGGGTGCTATGTCCCTTGTCTCCCAAAGATTGGATGACCAGGAAGTCCAGATCGAAAATTATTTTTTGAATTTGCAGAGAACCGCACCATTATATTTTTCTCCAGCCCTTGATGGGGCAAAAAGAAATTATCTCTTTGTTTGGTTGGATGCAGCAGCAAGATTGGCTTTTACCCAACTCAGATGTAATACTTATTCACCAGAATTTATGGAGGGTCGTTATGCAGGGATCCCTAGAGAAAATCTATATTGTTCCATTTGTGGAATGATGGAGTCTGAATCACTTTCTCATGTTTTCTTTTGGTGTTCATCTTTGGTAGATTTGAGGAGGAAATATTTTGGTTTAGCTTCCCTCCCAACCTCTTCAGGTGATGTAAGGACAAGTTTATCTGAGTTTCTTAACCCAAATGATTCAGCTCTGACTCGTGCAGTGGCAGGTTTCACTATGGCTGTGGCTCGTAGGCGTAAAAAGCTTAGTAGTTAATTTAAAAGGGCAGTAAGGGAGTGCCAAGTTGGCAAGACTAGGGTGGGGTACCTTGTTAGCTGGGATTTGGCTGATTTAATCAGGGGTCAAGGGTTCCCGTCCCCAAGCCCCGTAGAAGAGCTAGGGAATAATAAAGAATGAAGAATAAAGAATACTAAAATTTTATTGGATAGAAGGATATAATTTTGAGGTGTTTTGTAGGGTGGTGGGTGTTTGATTTTTTGGAAATGGAAATTTCCTTGGTAAATTGAATGATGAGATTTTGATAATATGGTTTATTTTGATTTTGCTTTGATGTAATGTTATATTATTTTAAATTTTGTATGTGACATGTATGTGTTTTGTAATAACCTACAGTTGACACAAATAAAATATTTGATGATGATGGGAGTGCATGTTGTCAATTACATCTGGTGCAGCAGTTACATCCGTACATCTCAGACTCGGACCTTGCCACTATCATCCATGCCTTCATCACCTCAAGACTAGACTACTGCAACACACACTGCATGGGACTACACATGGTGACGTTTCAGGGACTGCACCTCATGCTGAATGTGGCGGCCCATCTCTTGACAGGACCGGGTTGCCATGAGCACATAACACCAGTGCTCCATGCGCTGCACTGGCTGCCTATAGTCTTCTGGGCCCGATTCAAGGTGTTGACCTATAAAGCCCTACATGGTCTGGGCCCTGCTTAGCTGCGGGACCACCTCCCGGGTTCTGGATTGGCCCCTGCGCTCGATCAGGAGCACCTTCCTCAAAGTTCCCCATGCACATTTGGTGACAGCGATGGAGAGGGCATTCTCGGTGGCCACCCTAAGGCTGTGGAGCTATCTCCTGGCGGGTGTCCACCTGTCCCCAGTTCTTCCTTCCTTCTGGAAGAAATGTAAGACCTGGCTTGTTCAGCAGGTGTTTGGTGAGGGAGAAGGGTGGGGGATCGGGGTGGGGAGGGAGGGGGATTTTTCTTGATACTGTATGGTCTTATATTTGATATTGATTTTATTGATGTTTTTATATCTTTTATATTGTAAACTGCGGCAGGATAGGGTGGGGTAATAAGAATTTTGAATAAATAAAAAATCACAGAAGACAGGTAACAATCCTCACCCTCAGTCCCCTTTCTACTCTTGGGGGGCAATCAAAGGTATGTGCACACAGTGCATGCATGCAGTGCACACATCATGTACATGGAATGCATGCATGTGCACATGGTGCACACATGGTGCATGCACGTCCTGCACTTGGTATGTGCATGTTTTGCATCTGTTGTGCTCAGGCAATCTTAGCACTGGTGCCTGTGTTCATCTTGGATTGGACTTTTGAAAAGTGGGATGGAGCTGGAGGGCTCCATTGGATATTTACTTACTTACAAACGATCTTTTGAACCAGATTTTTAATTTACCATAATCTGATAGATGCCCTTAGTATATATAACATGTTCCTATAAAATGCTGTAACTCTATAATAGAAACATGGTCCAGTGGTTTGGGTGCTACCCCAGGTCTCAAGAGAGCAGAGTTTAATTTCTTGTTCTATCATAGGCTCCATGTGTCAGTCAGTCAGGCTTTTTGTGCCTCTGTCCACAATCTGTAGAATGCAGGCGATAGCACTTTACTACCTTATTTTAAAAATATATTAAAGATTCTGAGATGCAGAGCATGTCCTTGTAAAAAGTTACAAGGACACGTTCTGTACGTTTCAGGGAGGGAAGGAGGGAGAGAGAAAGGTAGATTTTTGATCATTTGTTTCTTCTGCCCTTTCAGTGGGTTTTTATATACAAGAGAAACATATGGTTCAATCTGAAGGCTAGAAGAAAAACGCGCACTTCACACCGTTCAGTACACAGAGTGATTCCTGAGGTTACACATTGGCTAAGATTATTCATTTTAGAAACTGTTAGCAGGTGTTGAATTTTGACAATGAAGAAGATCATCCACCCATAAGCTTCCCCACTAGCTCCTGGCGAAAACATATGCAAGTCTAAGGGATATTGTTAGGGAATATACTAATCAATCAGTCAGATCAGATCAGATCAGTCCAGGTGACTGAAGCTTATTTCAGTAACTAACTCGCTCTCTGAGCAGCTAACGTGACCAGGAAGAAGCCCTGTCGCTACGCGGCCCTCCCCTGCACGGGTAGCGGCTCGCGGGGCGGCGGTTTTTTATCCCTCCCCCATGCCTGTTGCTAGGAAGGCTAGAAGAGGAGCGCACGGCAGTGAATGCAGCCCAGCGCCAAGTCTCGTGAGATGCGAGACTTCGCGGCCGCCATCTTGGATTTCGACGCAAACAGTCATTCAGCGCCCAGGCAGCAACGTGAGTGCACCCTCCCACCCACCCTTTATGCACTGTGGGTCAAACTGGTTGTTGAGCTTGGGCTCAAGGCCGGGAAGGAATTTTTGCCTCCTTGCAAATTGGCACTATGCAAGGTAGGTTTGTTCGCCTTCCTCGCAGTGATAAGTTCTGATTGGTTTACGGTGGGAAGGGGAAGTGTTAAAGTTAATTGTCGCACTGCAGGGGTCCTGCGAAGTAGTTAGGTTAAAAATAGGGATAGTCTGCTGCCAAGTCATCTCCTTAAGAGGTGGGCTTTGAGTGAAGGCTAGAGCTTGTCCGGCCAGCAACACTTCAGAGCCAGGACGAGGGAGACAACCCTGCGGCCTTAGGACAGGGGCGGTCCAAGGCACGGGGGAGCATCTCCTCACTCCTTCTTAGGGTCACAGGAGGCATAGGGCCTCCTGATCCGGCTGGGGGTGGCCGGACAGGTGTGACATTGCAGCAGCTATAGTTTGCATTGTTGCGGTACTGAGGAACATCAGACCGCTTAAGATTATTACTAGTTTATTAAATGAGTTAATAGTAAGGTTTGCAGGACTTGAAAGGGCATAGCCCCCTCCCTACCCGACTAAGTTTTAATAAAGTTTTTGGTGCGGCCTAGTTTAACCCAAATAATTGGTGTAAGTGTCTTCCTTTCGGGGTGTGAGACAAGCTGGACAGAGCGTAACAGGTGAACTTGACTGTAAAAATACAGGAATCATACTTTAGCCAGGCTTTTAAGATCCCCCCCAATTTCAAAAGTTAGAGGTGTACTTATGTTCTGATGTGAACACAGAATATTGACAGGCAAAAAACAGTAACTATGGAGTGGAACAAAAACACCTTTACTGAAACTTTTTTTATTTCTCTCCCCTCCACCCCCCAATTCCATCCTCCCATCAGAATATGTTTCAGTATTGGAAGTACTTCCAAGATTTGTCCTAAATAATACACAATGGTCTAGCCACGATAAACTTGAGGTTACAGAGAAAAGCCATGAGATGACAAGAGACTGAAAACTGCATATGTGTGAGGGACTCCACAAAAGAAAATCATAAAGAAGGAGATCACTATTTTTAAAAGACTTTTCTGTACAAGTATTGTATTGTATTTTATTTGCATTTCCAAACAAAACAAGATTTTAAAATACTCACAAAGGAAGATTATATCTATCACTAGATAGATAGATCGATCTGTATGTATAGATCAATCGATAGATATAGGTATAGAGAGACAGAGCGATAAAGAGATAGGGATATTCCTTACCATCTTCTGTTGCAGTGCAGTTTATTTCTGTTTTCCATAGCTAAAGCAGCAAAAAGTATGCTTGTAGCTTGACCTCATCCGCCTGACCCTCTAGGAGGGCTCCTTCTCTACCGAAAATAAAAAAGAGGTTTCTTGTTTGCATTAAGGATAGGATTTAGCCCCTTGTAATGGTTTGTTACAATAAAGTAACCATGGGTGAAAACAGACATGACGCTAGCCACCCTTGGTGGTTATTTATGCATGTTGCAGGGCTGCATAGGGCACCAATACAGCCCTGCAACATGCATAAATAACCAGCAAGGGTGGTTAAAGGGTGGTTAGCGTCATGTCTGTTTTCACCCCATGTTGCAATCTTTGAACATACAGAGTTCCTTAAATTAAGTGGATGCAGGAAGGGAAAATCTCCATCTAGGCTCAAATACAATCCCAGAGATAGGAAAAATAGATTTTCTATGAGCTGCTTTATAAATACAATCCATGAGGTCTTCTTTCATTTAATCTCATTTTATAGCAATTTCCCCCCAGAACTGATGGTTTCCTCGAAATTATTATTCTCAATTGATTTTAGAACAAGTACAAAATCAATCAATTTCTTTCCTTGGTGAAAGTGAACCGTTGTTTCTATTCTACCATTGCTGCAGGGTGGTGGGGGTGGCTCATTAGTGTTAATTGAAAAAATGGACATGCACCAAACAGCAAAGAGAGTTCATTAATATATCGACTGACTAAACATCAGAGGAGTAACTAAAACATTAACAAACTACACAAGCAATTGTTGCAAGCATACAGAAGGAAGACAGAGATTTGACTGGAGTAAACAAATGGTTGCAAATGTGAACAGGAGTTTGCTAATTCATAACAACAGGACATCCCTGAAAACAGTCTGTTCAGTAAACCCAGGCATACTCAGGCTCAACTAAGGCAGATGGTGCTTCTGAGAGTTTGACCTCTGGCACAGAGCTCTTTTTATGTGGGTTGCCTCTCTCCTGGCCAGCCAGTCCACTGCACCCAAAAACTCAGGATCCGGCTCCAAGTGGTTAGACTTCAGGCCTAATCAAGTCTAACACGGGCATTCATCACCATGACTAATGATGGGGGTGACCATCAGAATGCTGAGACTCATCCCAGCCATTGGCTGGGTGAACCTGGTGGAGCAAATCCAACCTGTCTGGCTGCCAGGAAACATCACCACAAGTGAGCATTGGGAAGCAATGTCTGCCAATCACCACCTTACAAGATGCCTTCCTTTAGGATGCACTGCCCATCACATCACTCTCTTCTGGGTTGCTGATTATGAACACAAAGTTGTGTCCAAAGGGCGGGGGGGGGAGGGGGGGACGGACGACACAGGATGAAAAACAGTGCTTACTAATTCAGAAGTCCTCTACTGTGTTGCTACAATGAAGGTGAGGAAAAAACCCACATCATGGCACACATCATAGATAGAGGGGAAAAAATCCTTCACTGTTCCTTCATTGAGGCTAAGCCCACAGCAGTCATGGAAGCCCCCCCACCCATTACACCTACTTATCCACATTGGAAGGAAAGGAAGGTTTATTTGTTTATTTATTTATCTAACCTTTAAGGTTTAGAACATAAAAGGAGGCAAAAAATCACATCCCACCCCCCATCCCTCCCATTACCCACCTCCCCTGTCAAATGCCTGGCGGAATAGCCAGGTTTTACAACTTCTCCGAAAGGAGGGAAGATCCAGGGCCAGCCAGTCCTCTACCAGAAGGGAGTTCCACAGCCGTGGCGCAGCCACCGAGAATGCCCTCCACTGCGTGCCCCCCCGACAAACCGGGGGGACCTCAAGCAGGGCACCCCTGGATGACCGCAGGGGCCGATCCAGGGCTCAGGGAGTGAGGCGGTCTCACAGATATGCAGGGCCCAGGCCGTTTAGGGCTTTATAACCAACACCTTGAATCGGGCCCAGAAAACCACCAGCAGCCAGTGCAGAGACCAGAGCACTGGTGTAATGTGCTCCCGGCGGCCCAGTCCTACAAAGAGATGAGCCGCCACATTCTGCACCAGCTGCAATTTCTGAGCTGTCACCATGGGTAGCCCCATATATACTGCATTACATTAGTCTAATCTAAAGGTGATGAAAGCATGGATGACAGTGGCCAGGTCCAAGACTGAAACAGACGGCCGAAACCGTCGCACCAGACGTAATTGGCGAAAAGCACGCCTTGCCACAGCCTCCACCTGGAGATCCAGGTGGAGCTGCGATTCGAGGAGCACACCCAGACTCCGTACTTGGGAGGCCAATGGGAGCAGACCCCATCAATAATGGGGGCCACCAACTCTTTTGCCTTACCCACTAACGTCGCCTCCGTCTTGTCAGGATTCAATTTCAGTTGATTAGCCCTCATCCAGTCCCCCCCACAGCTGCCAAACAGCAAGTAAGCACCGAGACTGCCAGGCCTGGGTTTGTTGAAAAAGAGAGGTACAGCTGGGTGTCATCAGCATATTGATGACACGGCACACCGAACCTCCTGATCACCTCACCGAAGGGCTGCATATACATGTTGAACAGAAGAGGGGACAAAACATAACCCTGTGGGACTCCACAGAAGAGGTCTCAGTATGATGAAAAATAATCCCCGAGCACCACCCTCTGGGGTCTTCTGGTCAGGAAAGAGCGGAACCATTCAAAAACAGTCCCGCCCACCCTTGCACAGTTCCGCAGGTGCATCATCAACTTCTTATGAACAACAGTGTCAAACACAGCTGACAGATCTAACAAGATCAACAGGATCGAACAACCCCGATACAATTCCTGGCATAGGTCGTCTACCAAAGTCCCAAGTGCAGTCTCGGTGCCATATCCTGGACGGAAGCCCGACTGAGAGGGATCAAGAAAATCGAAGCGATCCAGATGCTCCCGCAGCTGTCACGCTACTACCGTTCAGTAACCTTCCCTAAAAATGGAAGGTTAAGAGACAAGCCGATAGCTGGCAGGGGAGTCAATGTCAAGCAATTGTTTCTTGAGCAGAGGTCACACCGCCGCCACCTTGAGACAGCCCGGCACCTTTCCCTCCCGCAGGGAGGCGTTGACCACCCCGGCCAGCAATGGCCCCGTTATCTCCTGACAGGACTTAACCAGCCAGAATGGGCAAGGATCTAATTCACAAGAAGTAGCCCTGACCGTCCCAAGAACATCCACTACACCGGCAGGCGTCACCGACTGAAACTGATACCACAAAACTAGACAAGACGAGACTTCCATGACCTCTGGTTCCGCTAATGTAATAAGTGCGGCATCAAAGTCATGGTGAATACGAGCGATTTTATCCACAAAATGATCCACAAACATGTCCCAGCGAGCAGTAGATGACTACACTCCAAGGTTGCAGGTTCCTTCTGCTGGATGCTCCAATGGTTGGCCAAAAGTCTGCAAAGCTGGGACAGGCCCCCCCCCCCGCCCCCCAACTTCACCACCCAAGGTTACAACCAGGGAACTAAAAGAGGGTGTGGGGGATACTTTGCTTCCCCATATAACCTAAAAAACCCTCTTCCCTCCCCTATATTGGCAGGAAGCCTTATCTCTGTGTAGGAAAAAAATGGAAATATCCCACACTTCTTGGACAGGGAAATAATAGGGTAATTCCTATCAACAATACAATAGTCTTACAATTTCACTATTCACAATTATATATTTTTTAATCTCTCCAAGAGGCTACAAATGTAAGAGACAGACAAGGTAGCTCATCTTATCCAGATCTCTGTCACTGCAATGCTATCCTCAACAGTACTCTTCTAGTTTTTGCTTTGAATACTTTAAAATCATATGAGGGGAGCACTTCCAACCTGAAATTTGTACTTTGTCATACAAAATTGTTTGGGCAAACAGAAAAACAAAACAAAAACAAATCCATATCTAAAAAGGTGTTAATCAAAATCTTGGTATGCTGTACCACTAAATGCCTGACAGACATCTGTCTCTTTCAGTAAATGGAGTGCTAATCCTTCAGTTAATAAGAGACAAGAATAATCTCAGTAGCTCCATTTTTAATTATCTTTTTCAAATACCCATACATCAGTGAATGAAAATGCCACTCAAGCACCTTGTATTACAATGGCTTTATAGAATGCATTTCCAAAAAAAATCACCTCGTAATGAATTTCACTGTGAAGTGTGTAGATTGAAAATAGAGGTTACTTACTGTAACTTAGTTCTTTGAGATGGCTCCGTGCATTCTCGTTCATGGGATCATGTGATGCCTTATCTAGATCGGATACTGTCTCTTTAAGATCAGTTATCTATATGCTTCCTATAGGAAAGTTCTGGAATCATGTAGGAGTTCCCTCTGCCCCTCCCCTCACACCCCCACACTCGCGAGTGTTCCGGTGTATAAAAGGAGAGGGGCGGGGCACATTTCCCAATTCCTTAGACACTGATAGTGGTGTTATGGCCCACAGGGTCAAGGGAGATTTGTCGCATCCACGAAAAGGGGATGGTGGGTGAGGGCAGTGGGAATGCACGGAGCCATCTCAAAGAACTAAGTTACGGTCAGTAACCTCTACTTCTTCTTCAAGTGGCTCCGTGATTCTTACTCATGGGAGAATACGAGCAGTTACCTATTGCTGAGTCCATCTGGGTGGTAGAAGTCGTCATGGAAAAATAGAGGATAGGACTGCCCGTCTGAAGGCTGCACCTCTGTTCGCTGCTAGGTCAAGTGCGTAATGTTTTACAAAAGTCTCAGAAGAAGACAAAGTTGCTGCTTTACAGATGTCCTGTATGGGAATAGGACAGAATGCCGCCGTGGTGGCCACCATGGCTCATGTTGAGTGAGCTCTCAATCCTTGTGGTGGTTGTTTGTTGTCGAGCATATAGCATAGGTTGATGCACACTACAATATGCTTTGAAATACGCTGTGCTAACAGTTTTCTGCCCAGGTGTAGGCCTGCATGAGTGAGAAAGAGTGCATCCGTCTTGCGGTATGGCCTCGTTCAGTCAAGATAGAAGGCCAAGGCCCGCTTGACGTCTAGTGTGTGAAGGGTTGATTCTATGGTTGAGGTGTGTGGCTGAGAGAAGAATATAGTAAGGTTATAGGTTGGTTGATGTGGAACATGGTCATTACCTTCTGACAGAAGGATGGGTCTGTTCTGAGCTGTACCTTGTCGGGAAAGAACTGAAGGTAGGGTGGGAATGCTCTCAGAGCAGAACGTTCACTGACTCGTCGTGCCGAGGTGATAGCCACGAGGAAGAGGACCTTTTGGGTCAGGTGTGACAATGAGGATGTGGCGAGCAGTTCAAATGGAGGTTTCGTTAAGTACTAGTGATAGGTTCCACTGAGGGGTGGGTTGCGTTACGTCTGGGTAGAGGTTGCGAAGACCTTTTAGGAAGGAGCTCATTAGGTCGGTTGAGTAAAGAGACTTACTCAAGGGGTTGGTAATGCGAGAAGACAGTGCAGCAAAGTGAACTTTGACGGAGGAAAATGAAAGCCCTGAACAGTGGAGTTCAAGAAGATTATTGAGGATAGCCTGAAGTTGTACCTGTTGAGGGTTGAAATGGTTGTTCCGACACCAAGCGGTGAATGTGGTCCATTTAGCATTGTAAGATTTTCTAGTGAAGAGCTTCCTTGCGTTGACAACGACTTTTCTAATATCATCAGGGAGAGTGTCGTTCGGATTTCTCATCATAAATACCATGCTACCAGGTGTAGGGACCTGAGGTCTGGGTGATGGAGATGCCCGTGGTGATGCGACAGGAGGTCTGGGCGGTAGGGTAGAGGCCATTTGTCCTGAGCTGCTACTACTAGATGAGTGTACCAGACTTGACGAGGCCAGTTCGGTGCTATTAGGATAATCTGTGCATTGTAGATTGTTTTGGGAATGAGAGGGAAGAGTTGGAATGCGTAGGCAAATAGTCCCCTCCAGCTGACTGAGAAGGTGTCTGATACGGAATCCTTTACCATTCCCCCTCTGCTGCAGTATATACAGAGTTTCCGGTTCTCTGCGTTGGTGAAAAGGTCAATGATTGGAGTCCCACAGCGGGAAAAAATCTGGTGAACGATGTCGGAATGGAGGGACCATTTGTGTCCATATCCCCCGTGTCTGCTTAAGTGGTCTGCAAGATAATTTTGCTCGTCAGGGAGATAGATGGCAATAGGGGTGACGGAGTTCTGGATACTCCAGTACGAGAGGTTCATGGCCTCACTGGTTAGAGGTTTTGATCGAGCTCCTCCTTGTCGGTTGATGTAGTATACGGTAGTGAGGTTGTCGGTAACAACTTGTACGGTATGACCTTGCACCAAAGGTCTGAATGTTCGAAAAGCTAAGCGGGCAGCCCTGAGCTCTAAGAGGTTGATGTGCAGGAGCTGCTCCGCTGGTGCCCATTGGCCCTGGGTGGTCAGCCTCTGCAATGTGCTCCCCATCCTGTCACCGATGCGTCTGTTGTAATCGTGACAGTAGGATCCGAGGTGTGGAATTTGGTGCCTGTCAATGTTTTTTCTGGAAATCCACCATAGGAGAGAGTGTAATACCTGATTTGGGATAGTCAGTCTCTTGGATAGTCTTGTCCTCTGTGGGCAGGTAGTTGTCTCGTAGCCAATACTGGAGGGGGCGCAATCTGAGGCGTGCAAAAGGCATGACAGCTGTTGTGGAAGCTAAAAGGGCCAAGGCGGAGTAAATATCTCACGCTGTTCGTTGGTTGTACTTGGATGTGTCTGATTAACGTTAAGATGGATATAAAGCGATCTTCTGGTAGGAAAGCTCTCTGCTTTCGTGTGTCTAGGACTGCCCCTACAAAGGGGAGTAGCTGGGAGGACTTTAAGTGGGATTTTTGGTAGTTTATAAGGAGGCTCAAGTTCTGGAGAAGTTGTATAGTGATATCTACATGGTCTCGAAGCTTGTCTTGAGATGGTGCTGCTAGGAGCCAATCGTCTAAATAGGGAAATAGAGTTACTCCTATTTTTCTTAGTCTGGTTGCCACAGGTGTCACGCATTTGGTAAAAGACCCTCGGTGCTGTGGACAGGCTGAATGGGAGGACACAGCACTGGAAGCAGCAATTGTCTGCAATGAAATGAAGAAACTTGCGGTGAGATCGTCTGATGGCCACATGGAAATATGCGTCTTTCAGGTCAAGAGTGACTAGCCACCATCCCAGCTGTAAGGCTGGAAGGATTGTTGCTAGAGATGTCATTCTGAATTTAAACTTTCTATATATTTATTTAAGTAGCGTAGGTCCAAGATAGGTCTCGTACATCCTCCTTTCTTGTCAATTAGAAAATAGTGGGAGTAAAACCCCCTACCTCTAAAAGGGAAATTGATTTCCTGAACTACTCCTTTCTGAAGGAGCGCCTGGATCTCCTGCATCAACTGTGTCTTTTGAAGGAGTCTCTGAAGAGGGACAGGGGTGGCGAGGGGAGGGGGGGGGTTGGAGTGGAATTGGAGGCAGTAGCCCAGTCGAACTATTTCCAGGACCCATCTGTTGGATGTTATGTTCTCTCAATGGAAGTGTGGCTGAGGAGAAGGCCTTCCTTCCTAAGATGTCCAGGTGACGCCCGTCCCTATCTGCAGGTGATGTGTCTACTGTACTTGTGATGGTGCCACTCGTACCGGGACCTTCTTTCCCAGTCTGATCTCTCTGTACCGGAGTGTTGCTTGCGTCTGGATCACAGTGGGGGCTCATCCAGGGAGTCTGAAGAGTCTGGGGAATAAGCATGCTTCCTCTTGACAGTGCACTTTCTAGGGCTGCAGGAGGGGCCTGTCCTGTACCGCTGCTGCTACTTTGCTCCACTTTGCGTCCCCGGTGGTTGCCGCTCATGCGGGTTGCAATGCTGCACCGTGCTGCCGTGCTGGTCCGGTGTTCGCTGAATCGGGGAACTCTGCTGTAGCCGGTGCCGTTGTGGGCTGAGGCTGTCCTCGTGCTGTTGCAGGTTGCGTTGTGTCCGGTACCATTGGGGGCTCTCCCTAGTGCGGCGCTTAGGAAGGGTGGTTTGCGGCTGCAGCTCCGGTAGCAAACGAGCCTCTGTGTCAGAGAGGTAGATAGGGAGCTGTTCCAGCGGCATAGCTAAAAGGTTCAGCTTGTCTGGTGCTGGCAGAATCGAGCCACTGAGAGTTGTGGGCTTGAGGAGGAGGTGGCTGCTTGCGCTTGGCTCATTTTCCTGCTGTTCCAGAAGTAACATGCCCTGTGCGGGCTGAGCCGATAGTAATTGTTATTGCAACAGTAGTAGTAATAGTAATTGCGAGCCGGCTGGAGTTGATCTGAGCTACTGTCTGTAGCGCGACCCTCTGTTCTTGGCTGTTTGGGGAGGGTGAGTCCCTCTGTCGGCTCCAGTGCCTGCCTGGTGAGCGCCTCACATCCAGGCGCCTCTTTCTGTCCTTCAGTGCCCGTTTAGAGAGGGCTTTGCAGGGTTGACAGTTTTTTCGCATATGCTCTTCCCCTAGGCAGTAAAGGCACAGGTCGTGCTGACTGGAGCTGGGGAGAGGGGCAATAGAACTGCCACAGGATTTGAATCCTGGTTTCCTTGTCGGTGCTGCCATAATGGCGGGAAGAGTTGTTATGGCCAGCCCGACAGGGTTCGGCTCCTGTTTCTTGATCCTACTTTCTAAGTTCGTTTGTTTTGCTTTTTTTTACTACTTTAGACTAACAACAAGAACTACTCTAACTAATTAACTTTTAACTAACTATTTCTTAAGATTAATGGTAGGTGGTATCCTTTGATAGAGGCGGTTAAGGAACTGGGGAATGTGCCCCGCCCCTCCCCTTTTATACACCGGCACTCTCACGAGAGTGTGGGTGTGAGGGGAGGGGCAGAGGGCACTCCTACATGCTTCCAGAACTTTCCTATAGGAAGCATGTAGAGAACTGCTCTTAAAGAGACAGTATCCGATCTAGATAAGGCGTCACGTGATCCCATGAGTGAGAATCACGGAGTCACTTGAAGAAGAAATGTCAATAATCCATAAATACTTCCACCAGTCACATTCTAAATTAAACATTTAACCATTGTATGTTGTAAAAACCAAGGCTGTCTCCTTTTGTAAGTGTTTTCTATTCACTTTCTGTTTATGTGATGGATTTGTAAAACCTTACAAAGCTTCATATGAAGGACCATTAATTTGGTCCTGCATATGAAAATAGTGGTTTTAGACTACTCTTAAACATAATGTGTTAAAGTTAATAACTGCCTGTCAAAACACATTTTAAGGTCATTAATGTTAAAATCAAAGACAATGTTGCATTTGGTTAATCACGAAACAGGATGTTTGTTTACTGATAAATATAAATGATTTGTTGGCAACATTCCTGGACGTTAATAAAGAATTACTAAATGCTATGTTCTCTAGTTATCCAAGAAACGTTTTACTATATTTTCATGCCAGGGGGGGACATTCTTTTTTTTTATGTGTGTTTACAGTGCCCAATAAAATGGCCAATGACCCTGATCCCTGAAGAGGCCCTGTAATTCTGTCTATAATTACAGGGCCACGGTTGTGGTCCTATAGTTAAGGCGGTAGCAAACTCTCATTGAAAAGCGCCTATGCTGTTCAATGGGAGTCAGTAGAGCAAAAACATCCGGTTGGCAACCATTCTAGCTTTCCTCCAGCAACACGTGTTCTGTGATTACAAACAATGAAGGGGAGTCAAGGGATGGGATGAGGGCTGAAGGCACTGCTTTCCCAGGGCCTGGAGGCAGTGGCTGACTGTATGCGATGGAGCAGACTGAAGATGAATCCCGATAAGACGGAGGTGATGTTGGTGGGTCAGGCGGCAGAAGTGATCTGCCCCCCGTTGTTCCCCCCAGGTTCGGAGCTTGAGAGTCCTGTTGGACCTCAGCCTTTGGCTGGATTGCCAGGTATGTTTCGGACTCTGACCTGGCCACTATCATCCATGCGTTCACAGCTGTGGAACTCCCTCCTGGAGGAAGCTCACCTGGCCCCTAGTCTGCTGGCCTTCCACCAGGCCTGTAAAACCCGGCTGTTCATCCAGGCCTTTGGGAAAGGGAGTGGGTAGGGGAGAGCATTATTTAGTTTGACTGTTTTATCCTTATTTATGTTGGTTTTAGGTTCTCCCTGTGTTTATATTTTTATGGTTTTAAAATGTATTCTGTAAGCCGCCCCAAACCATCTGTTGATGGGAGTGGGCGGGATATAAATGTAAATATAAATTTAAAAATAAATAAATAAGGTGGAGGGGGTGCCCATCCCTCACCTGCCTTTGCTTGCTAGTAGTGCTGCAGCAGCGGGACACCAATCGGACTGGGAGATAAAGCTGTTTGTAAACAAACAACTCCTCCCCATGTGAGTGATCAGAAGGTTGTTGCCTTGTAAAGAAGATCCTTCAAGATGGCTCCTAACATTCTCATAACTGGGTTGTGCATGCTCACCATATTATAAAATAATAGACCACGTGATGGTCTCGGGCTCCTCTAGTATAAAAAGCACTCTCCCCCTCAGAATGACAATTCCTTCCAACCCTTTTCAGGAATATAAGAAAATTGCATGTGGGCCTGGAAGGGTGAGTTTTGTGAGAATGTTGGGATCCATCTTGAAGAACGTAGTTGAAGGCATCAACCTTCTGTTCTTCTTCGAATGGCTCCTCACAGGCTGTTTTTACACTGCTCCACCAGGTGGTGGGTCTGTGGGCATGCCGATGCATGGGTGGGGCATGCACACAGCCACACACGCATCCCCACTCACCCCCACTCACCTGCACCCACGGAGCTACCGCCATTTTCCCCAGTTGCTCTGTGGATGGGGACGATATGGGGATGAGTGGGGATGCATGTTAGGCAGGTGCGCACACGCACCCCCACTCACTGCAGGCAGGCGCCACGTCATTCACACAGGGCTCCCCCACCCATGAAGATGCAGAAATCAGCGTCTTCATGGGTGGGAGAGGCCTATGTAAAAAGGGCCACACTCTCACAACTGTCTTACTTATACTATCTTAGGTAGGAATTTAGGATGTAAAGCAATATCTCTTCTAATCTTGGAAAATCCACAAATATAGTTCTGAGATTATTATGGCTGCTATTTCACTAGCTCTTCTTAATGAAGTTATTGCTAACAGGAATACTGTCTTTAAACCCCCACCCCATAACCAGTTCATTTGTGCCCCCCCATATAATTAATTCATGCTGCCCCAGGGCACAAATGAACTGGTTATGTGGTGGTGGCAGCATAAATTGATTATGGGGGCACAACTGAACTAGTTAAATAGATGAGTGTGTGAGGTGAGAGCATGTGCGTGTAGTGTGTATAGATGAGTTTGTATGATCAGTTAGAATGAGTGTGTGTGAGAGAGGTGAGTACACGTGTGAATGAGTGTGTGATTCTTTTACATGAGACTCATGGCATAAGTGGGTACGTCTCTTATGAAAGCAGTTGTTTTTGCACTCCTGTGTAACACGCACCTCCACCCATCATCCCTGCACAGAGAAACCTGAGAAAAAACAGGTTGATTCATGTGGGGGGATGGGTGAGCGCGTGTGTGCACCTGCCGTGTTCTTGTGTCCGGGGGCAGCTTATGCATTAGCAAAACTATTAAGTTTCAAAAGAAGGGCAAATTATCTAGACAAAAAACCTTCGGTTTAAGAAGCTTGTTAAGGCAGCAATACAAATTCTACTAAAATGTTAACATGACAGTAAATTGTATGTTAAGGCAACTTTATTAAATATCAGACCAATCTATACATTTTTCTTTTCTTATTCATTAATTTTTTTTAAATGACAACTGAAATTAAACTGTATACATTCCTCATCACGTATAAGTATTGTTCAGTCACCATACCACACATATGCAGCTTAATTTCAGTTGTCATAATTTTTTTTTAAGTTCATGAGTAAGAAAAATGAATAGATTGGTCTGATATTTAATAAAGTTGCTTTAACATATAATTTACTGTCATGTTAACATTTGAGTAGAATTTGTAATGCCACCTGAACAAGCTTCTAAAACCGAAGGTTTTTTGGTCTAAGTAATAGGTATATAAAGTGTATGTGTGTTTCCCTATAATTCCTTTTATAAAATAGAAATATATTATATAAAGTTATCTCTCTCCCTCCATGGTGTATGATTCAATTTTAGAGGCCAAAAGCAGGTACACCGACATGACCCAGGGCAATCCCATGCCAACATCTGGTGGCATCTGCACACACGTGCAGGTGAGGACCAGCCACAGCATGACACAGTGGGCTGCTGTTAAGTCTGTTTTTACACAAAAAGTCCTCCGGTATGATTGAGAGAAGGTTCTTGACTCAGTCACTGAAGGAAGCACTCTGAATATGTGGAACGTCATCCATGAAAGATGGGATTCTGCCTGTTGGAGGTCAAAAACGATGCCAAAAGCTTTGGGTGAGAAACCTCCATTTTGGTCAGTAGAGAAAGGCAGTAACAAATATAAGTTAGGGCTTGTATTTTAAGATTTTATTTTGTTTGTAAGTATCATGTTTCTTTCTCTCACTTTTCCTAACTTCGAATCGTTCATCCTTTAACCAGTTTCCTTTCCAACAATGGAATCAATGCTGTGTATTTTAAGCCAGCAATGATCTAAGGTGAATTGGTGAGCTGGAGTATACTGTTCCTTTGAGAACCCAGGATGTGGAGTTTCTGTGGGTGCCCAGTGTCAGGGGCTGGGTATGGGGCTGTCACTACCATAGAGGCAGCGAAGGCAGCAAGGTGAAGGGGGCAGCAAAAACAGCAACCACTTTGCAGTAGGATTGAGGGTTGGGGAGCCAGGGTCACCTAGGGGAGCAAGAATCCTTGTGTTGATGCTGGCTGGGCAACGTAGGTGCCTGGGTCCGGTTTAGGGGCTTGTTTTGCTTTTAACCAGTGGAGTAAGAACACTTCTGGTAAGATCCCAGGGTAGACCAGGATACCAGAGGTTGGTAGTGTCAGGGTGGTGACACCCCATGTGGCACAAGTGAATAGAATGACGATGAGGTAGCACATGATCCTAGGTGCACAAGGGTCGAGGATGGTAGCATACCTCATTCAATGCACTAAATACGCCAATGGAAATTATGTGGATGAAACCAAATAATCCTTACAATTGTGTATGAATTCTCAAAGGAAAATACTTATGAACAAGGATACAGATTTGTCTGTGGTGAATACTTCTACCAGAATGGTCACTATATTTCTGACCTCTCAGTCCTGGTCCTGAAAGGAAGCCTGTCCAACACCTTTAAAAGACCAGCCTGGAAAATGAAATGTGTAGTTATGCTTCAGACCGAGACCAATGGACTAGACAAAGACATTGGCTTTTGACTTTGTGACTCATAGATGAGTTAACCAACCAATTGATGTTTACCTTTACTGTTTATCCTTTATTGTGTTTAAACTGTTTAAATTGCTAATGACCTTTTCTTTCAAACAGCTACTTTCAGGCTGACACTGGCACCCTATTCCATTAGAGTGGTTACTAATTACCATGTGCTAATCAAACGCTGGTGTGACTATAGTTAGTTCAGTTTCAGCTCTGACATTCTCTACATCTAGCAAGGAAAAGTTCTATGTAGCTTGAAAGCTTGCATGCTCTCACCGACAGTAGTTGTTCCAATAAAAGGAATCACCGTAACTATTTTATCTCTGGTCCGTCTTATGGCTTTGTATTTCTAGGCTGCTGCAGGCTTTCATTTAAAATAAAATTACTATTAAAAAAACATCCAGTTTAAGAATTCAGTTACGGCACCTTTACAATTTGATAAAGCTTATAACGTTACATTAAGCTCAGTGTTTAAGGCAACTTTCTCATACATTCCTAGTCTTAAAAAATACTGTACCAATAATACAATACTATTACCTATTTCGAACTACCTTTACAAACGAAAGGCATACATCCCTTTCAACTATAAACAAAGTTAACAAAATAACACTCTACCCACAGGGGTAGGGAACCTTTTCTGTCCCGAAGGCCACATTGAAAATTAGTACGAGCTCCGAGGGCCACATAGAGGTTGGGGGTGGGGGTGCTTAACAGGTGTATTCAAGAAAAAGAGGGCCCAGATCATGGATCTGTGTTGTAGATCTGTCCCCTACCCTTATGTACATGCCCTCCTCTCTGCTCCCTTATCCTGAGCTCAGTCTTTCACTGCTTTTAGATTGTAAGCCACAGGCAGGGACCGCGTCTGATTGTATGTTCTGTACAGCGCCAGGTTTTGCAACTGGCGCTTTATAAATGTTTAATAATAATAAATAATAATAATTGAGAGTAGAGACTGGATCCAGGGGCCAGATCCAGGCACTAGAAAGGGACCACATAAAGACTTGCCAAGGGCCGCATTCGGCCCCCGGGCCTGAGGTTCCCCGCCCCTGATCTACCATTTGAAAAATAGCATCTCAATCTACACATTCTTCTACCTCATTCATTGCTAGTAAAAAAAAAATCATTTATGATTTAACTGAAAGAAAAATAAAAAATGTGTAGTATTAGGAATGAATGAATGAATAAAGTTTATTGTTCCAACCACTGGTTATAACATAATATAAATCAATATAGAATCAATACAATAAAACAAAGCTATACAATAAAAACATGGAATTTGAGGTAATAACAATCACCTACTAGGGGAATCTTCCAGATAGTTCAAGAAAATTTAAATTTAAAATGTTTCTAGTTTGATTTCCCATTTAAATAGGGGATTAAATTCTAAGATGATACATCACTAGAGATGAATGAAATAGATCATACTATCAAAGTGGCTTTTATTCTAACTCAAAAATATCCACCTTCCATGCTAATATTTAATTTTTTATGCAGCTAAAATACCTTTAACATGAACAAATTTCCCCTAAGATAGTAACGTTCTAAGCTTTACCATAGCTCTTTATCGGAGCTTGAGTGCGGGAAACTCTTGACCCCTGGATGAATACCCCCAAAATTTCCAATCAATCAGCACATTTGCTCATATCAAACTTAACAATCCAGCCAGTTTGCCATATCAATAATCATTAAACTATCCGAGCATTTTTTACCATTTCTCCAGTATCAATCTCCCGAGGAACAGCTGATGAGGAAAGTATGAAGTTTAATTTCAGTTAAGTCATAAATGATTTATTTATTTTTTTACTAGTGATGCATGAGTTATGAAGAATGTGTAGATTGAGATGCTGTCTTTGTTTATAGTTGAAAGGGATGTATTCCCTTTGTGTGTAAAGGTAGTAAATTTCCCTTTTTGAATAGTTAATTTTGTCTCTTTTTGAAAAGGAAATGGCCCCAGGAGCCAGGTGCTTGGGCGCCACTAAAATTGGCTGTCTCCCTTTCCTAATGGAGCACACCTGGCTAGCAGGACATTTAAATTGGGTCACTCTCTTCGCTCTTCAAGTGTATGCTAGCCAGGGATGCGTTCCTTCAGGAAAGAGGGACAGCCGATGTAAATCCTCTCCCCCACTCCCCTGCCTGTCTTCAGCGGGGATAATCTAGGGGGAAAGGTACTGGGAGCTGCCGGGTGAAAGTTGTGATACAGCACTGTAGGGGGAGAAGTGGTGTGTGAGAAGCTGGGTACGAGAAGAAGGGGCAAGACAAGTGGCAGTGTGTGTCTGGATAGATGGGAATGTATGTGTGTGTGTGTGCGTGCGCGCAGTGTGTGTCTGGATCATGGATGGTGAACGGATGGATTGGAGTAAGTATGTGTGTGCATGCAGTCTGTCCCGATCATGGACGGATGGGTGTGTGTTGCGTAATTGTGGATGGATGGGAGTGTGCCTGTTGTGTGCAGTATGTATCTGGATCATGCAGGTGTTGGAGCTATGCATGTCTGGACAAAACTTTAGTAAAAAAAAAAAAAGAAAGAAAAAAAATATAACGTCTGTCATAGTGCTAACTAGAGAAGTGCTATAGGTTTGAATGAAGCTAATAAATGATTGTCAAGTCATCATGTATATGAAATCTCTTTCTCACACCCACACCTACGTCTCTAAAAATGTGTAGGCTGGCAAGTATCTTGTATCTCCTAAAGTTAATATATCTACTATATTGTTTATATGCTGCTGACATCAACTGCTCTGTCTGAGTCTCACTTTTGGTGGAATGTTCAAAAGGAAACAATCACCGATTAACTATAAAAAGTGCTGATAATAGGGGGTTTGTATTGAAGTGTGATCCTCAAGTGAGCCACACCATCATGGTCATGTGATGTCTAGATTCTTAAACTGGGGGCTGCAGAGGATGTTCTGGAGGAGGCAGATGGACCCCATCTGCTAAACACCTAAAACCCACCTAGGCTCACTGAACTATGGGGAATCTCCAAAATAATGGGTGACAAGGGGGAAAGAGAGTCAAAAACAAGGAGCAGGGAGAGGAGAAGCAAGAGAGGGAGCAGGATGTACGTATGTGTGGGGAGTGGCATCAATTACCATAGACAAGTGGAAGCAGGGGCACAGTTCAAAAAAGGTTTGAGAACCACCAACGTAATGGAAGGGTTAATCTACTACAAACAGATGTTTCCACCAAACAAAATGAATGTGACAACATATTAAAATGTGATATTTTATTTTTCTCCCTCCCCGCTCTTTCTGTTTTTAAACATCTAAAAAGCTGTTCTGATTCATACTAAGTAGTTACATGGGACACATTTTTGGCCACATGAGGCATTTTAGAGACTGAGCAAAGTTTAGAGAACGAAGTAACTGGGACATGTTACTCTTTAAGGAATTGGTCCTGTGGGACCAGATTTAACAATCCTCTTAACAAACTTTAACAATAAGCACTGTTTTGTAACAGCCATCTGGGAAGGACCATAAAAATTAACTGTTATGTGTACAGTCAGTTACCACCAAACCAAAGGTGTTGCTTTCTAAATTAAGACAACCTGGGCCATTTTTACACAGACTGCCCCCACCCCCTGCAGCTCGGTGTTTGGGCAGGTGTGCAGGGTGTGTGTGTGGGGGGGGGGAAGTCTGTGTATACGGCCACCAATGGATGGGGGGATGGGTGTGCGGCAGGTGTGCGGCCGTGTAAACACCACGGGTGGCGGGTGTTTGTACGTTCGCGCTCCCGCCGCACACCTACCCACACCCACGAAGCCATCTGCCAGAACAGAGGATGCTCCGGAGGTGGTTAAGTGGAGGTGGGTGTGGGTAGGTGGAGGTGGGGGTGTGTCCATGGAAACGGGCACACACCCACCTGCACCAAAACACCTACCCTGTAAAAACAGCTCTAGTGGAACATGAGATATTTCAGCAATGTGCAACGTAAAGTGACAGCATCACCTGCTTGTTTCTTGCACATGATAAAAAAAGTGCACTATGATCCTGAAGACTGTAACATTGTATGCTACAATCTTGAACAGTCAGTCAGCAAGATAATTACCACAGGGAATAGATAACGAAACTTCCCATTATCTTACTTACCCTTGAATGTTCCATCTTTAGTTTTTAAAGATTATGGTTGTGACCCTAAACATATTTGCACCAGCAGAGCCCTGTTGATCTTGGGGTATATTCACAAAGTCTCAATTGGAAGAGAGCTTTTTATATGAGAACAGGAACTATTTCATGATTAAAGACTTATAGAATCAGCGTTGGAGGGGACCTCAGCGGTCATCTAATCCAACCCCCTGCTCAATGCAGGAAATCCACAGCTACAGCATCCCTGACAAATAGCTGTCCAGCCTCTGTTTGAAAACCTCCAGCAAAGGAGAGCCCACCACCGCCCTAGTCAATTTGTTCTACTCTTGAACAGCTCTTAATGTTAGGAAGTTCTTCCTAATGCTCAGCCAAAATCTGCTTCCTTATAATTTGAACCCCATTGTTTCTAATCTTGCCTTCAGGGGCAAGAGAGAACAAGTCTTTGCCATCCTCTCTGTGACAGCCCTTCAGGTAGTGGAAGACCGCTATCATATCGTAGTCGTCTTTTCCCTAGGCTAAACATACCCAGCTCCTTCAACCTTTCCTCATAGGATTTGGTTTCCAGACTCTAGACCATCTCTGTTGCCTCCTCTGAACGTGTTCCAATTTGTCGATGTCCTTCTTAAAGTGTGGTGCCCAGAATTGTACACGTTATACCAGATTAGGTCTGATCAGCACAGAATAGACTGGAGGGAAGGATAGAGTGGAGTGGAGGGAGGGAATAGAGTGGAGGGAATAAAGGGAAGACACCATGACATTCTGCTCAATCCCAAACTCTGTAGATCCTGTACGCATGCGCTCGAGATCTGCATGTCTCCATTTGCCTGCAATAGGGATCCGCGTGACTTGTGCGGAGTGCCATAGAGTTTGGGATCAGGCTTAGTGAGTGAAGTCACTGTGTTGGTGAAGTCTATATACAAAGGGCCAGTTTCTTGCTCCTCACAAGAGATGTGACCTGGAAGGGGGGGGCTGCATTTACATATGCCTCTCCCCTACCTAGGTTTGCCAGACCTCAGGGTGTATGACCCTGAGGTTTGGGGTATGAGGGAGCACAGCCAGTGTCTGGGGTAGGGCACAACCTGAATCACTGAAACTTCATGCATCTTATACCATGTTTGTGCTAGGGTTTTGGAGAGGATGATGACCTTTGCACTCATGGTTTCAAGCATTCTTTGTTTGTTTTCAGACATTGTGATTTCCACCTGTAGACCTCAGCTTTACAGCCTTGCCTCTGGTTTACTAAGCGGAGACATTTTTCATGATACCTGAACAGAACTTGCATGCAGTATTCCCACAGGTGCTTCTGTCACAAATCACTGCAGCGACTCACTGGGTGTTTTCAAATGAGTACGGCAGTGGGAAGAGGTGTGGCTGCCACGTGGCTCTGCCATCGAGCTCCCATTCACATGGAGTGAGTGGGGAGCAATTCAAACAGGTGACTCTCAGCGTGGCTACCACACAGAAGCAACTACTTTACATTTGGCTGGCCCTATATGGAGCACTCCGGATTACACGGCATGGCTTCATGCATGGCTGGGGCTCCATGGCTTACGGGAATACGCAGTGCATCCCATCTTTAGACAGGCAGTCAGATCTGGGGCTCCTGGGTGGCCATGCAGGGTAACATCTCGTCTGACAATACTGGGCTGGATCCCAAACCCCACATGGACATCTCGCATGCAACCTGTGCACACATCTCACGCACACCTCTGCAGGTGAGACTATGGCCCGCTCGCAAGCTGTGCACAAGCCATGCATGCCCTCAAAGCCTACCCTCTGATCCCAGAAGCACTGCCCCTCTTGTCCATCTACTCTACCCTCACTTCCCCTAGTTTGGACAAGCACAGGAGCAGGGACCCTCAGCTGGCTCCAGCCAGGCCATGGTCCCTGTTCCCCTCAGGTTCCCTCATGTGTAGGAGAGTGCATGCCTCTCAACCTCTAGGCTCTAAAATGAGGAACAGTTGGGTGTTTTCTGACAGAGGCGGAGCTGGCCACCCCATGACCTGCTCTGGTCACATTTAAATGGACCTAACGGCTGCTGTGGCCCAAGATCCACCCCCAAATCAACCTCTCCCCCACACCATAGAGTTGAGGGTGAATCACCCAATGCTCTAGGTTGCAGTTCTCAATGGTATGGTGTTGCCTGGGAAAAACCCCACCTGAGAGTGGAGCTGAAGCAGTCATCTTCATTGGAGATGCAAAGGAGGCTATTAGACCCAAAAAGGCATCCTTTAAGAAATGGAAAGCTAGCCCCGATGAGGAAAATACAAAGGAGCATAAACACTGGCAACGTAACTGTAAGGTGCTAATAAGGCAGGCCAAGAAAGAATTTGAAAGGAGACTTGCTAAAGAGGCAAAAACAAATAATAAAACCTTTTTCAAGTATATCAGAGGCAAGAAGCCTGCTAGGGAGTCGGTTGGGCCATTAGATGACCAGGGAGTAAAAGGGGCACTCAGGGAGGACAAGGACATTGCAGAGAAGCTAAACGAGTTCTTTGCTTCGGTCTTCACTGCGGAGGATGTTGGGGAGATACCCACGCCGGAACCCTACTTTGTAGGTGATGAATTGGATGAACTGTCACAAATCAGCGTGACCCTGGAGGAGGTTCTAGAGCAAATTGACAAGCTTAATACGAACAAATCACCAGGGCCAGATGGTATTCACCCCAGAGTTCTGAAGGAACTCAAATGTGAAATTGCAAACCTACTAGTAGTAATTTGTAACCTAACGTTGGCATCTGGCACTGTACCTGAGGACTGGAGGGTGGCAAATGTAACCCCAATATTTAAAAAGGGTTCCAGAGGTGATCCTGGAAACTACAGACCGGTAAGCTTGACGTCTGTGCCGGGCAAAATGGTGGAAACTATCATTAAGAACAGAATCACTGGGCATATTGATAAACATGGCTTAATGGCAAAGAGTCAGCATGGATTTAGCAAAGGGAAGTCATGCCTCACTAATCTCTTGGAATTCTTTGAGGGCGTAAACAAGCATGTGGACAGGGGAGACCCAGCAGATATAGTGTACCTGGATTTCCAGAAAGCTTTTGATAAGGTCCCACATAAACGACTCTTGAGAAAATTAAAAAGCCATGGGATAGGAGGTAGTGTTTTGCTATGGATTGGTAACTGGTTAAAGGATAGGAAGCAAAGAGTGGGACTAAATGGCCAGTTTTCACAATGGAGGGATGTAAAAAGTGGTTTGCCCCAAGGATCTGTACTGGGACCAGTTCTTTTCAATGTATTCATTAATGATCTGGAAAAGGGTGTTAAGAGTGAGGTGATCAAATTTGCAGATGACACCAAGTTATTCAGAGTAGTCAGAACACGAGCAGACTGTGAGGAGCTGCAGCAAGATCTTACAAGACTGGGTGCCTGGGCATCTAAATGGCAGATGAGATTTAATGTGGACAAGTGCAAAGTGATGCACATTGGGAAAAATAATCCAAATTATGAGTACACAATGCTGGGTACTAAGCTAGGAGTTACCACTCAGGAAAAGGATCTGGGAGTGATTGTGGATAATACACTGAAATCCTCAGCCCAGTGTGCCGCAGCGGTCAAAAAAGCAAATAGAATGTTAGGAATTATTCGCAAGGGAATAGAGAATAAAACTGAGGATGTCATAATGCCTCTATACAAATCAATGGTGCGACCGCACCTTGAATATTGTGTGCAGTTCTGGTCGCCCCATCTCAAAAAAGACATAGCGGAACTAGAAAAGGTACAGAGAAGGGCAACAAAAATGATCCAGGGTATGGAACAGCACCCGTATGAGGAGAGGCTTGATAGGTTGGGGCTCTTCAGCTTGGAAAAGAGACGGCTGAGAGGAGATATGATAGAGGTCTATAAAATCATGAGTGGTGTGGAACTTGTAAACAGGGAACGGTTATTTACCCTCTCAACTAGTACTAAAACTAGGGGACACTCCATGAAACTCACAGGTGGCAGAGTAAAAACAGAAAAAAGAAAGTATTTTTTCACTCAGTGTACAATTAGGTTGTGGAATTTACTGCCAGGGGAGGTGGTCAAGGCCAGCAGTATAGCTGAGTTTAAAAGACGTTTGGACAAGTTTCTGGAAGATAGTTTCATTAGCAGCTATTAGCCAGATAGGATTGAGGAACAAAACCCTTTGCTGTCGGGAGCATGGGGATGACCCACAGGGAATGGATAACATGGTGACCTGTTGGGTGCTTCTCCCAGGCCCCCGTGACTGGCCACTGTCGGAGGCAGGATGCTGGGCTCGATGGACCATTGGTCTGACCCAGTGTGGCACTTATGTTCTTATTTGCCAATCAGGTGGACAGCAGCTCTGCCTCAACTGGGGTTTGGGTGGCCTAGGATTTCGAAGGCCCATTCTACTGGCGATACTTCTGGATGTTCCGGTGCACCACAAGCTGGGCTTGAGCAGAGCAGGGACAACCTGCTCTACCTCTGCTCTGCTTGTACATCTGGTGATCCGACTTTAGATGGATGGGCCATCTGGGGGTGAGGCAAAGCATAGGCAGGGCTGCTGTCTGTATAAAACCACCCCGTGAGGAACAACATGCATATTTTGAAAAGAGGAAGTCTATTTGTCATATGCCAAAACCCTTTTATGATATTTAACTTTGAAAATTCCAGACATGAATGTTCTATGTATGCCAGATTTGAATTTTGCAAAATTTACTGAAAATTCAGAAGCACAAAGGAAATTTCGTTGATAATTTCAACGTCATTTAAATTTTGCTTTGCAACACACATTAATTATCAATTATTAGTAGTATTTTGCTTTGCTTTCTGCTGTGCGCTCCACATTTATTGGAAGAAGCATGCACCAAAACTTTGCAAAGTATGTAGGAGTTGCTGCTCCTCCCTGCATACATTTCCCAATGACTCAAAACATGAGAAAGAATAAACGTTTATTTAGTCAGGCATTTAGCAGGTGGGGATAGGTGTTTAAGCTTTTAACATATATTTGTATGAATTTTATTGTATATTTTTATTACTTTTATTTTTTATTGAATATTTTGTTTGTATGTTGTCGTCTGTCCCGAGCCTAGGGATGGGGGCAGGAAATAAACAAGCAAACAAACAAATAAATAAATAAATAGAATAAAGTACTCTGCATGTCTGTGTCCTCAAGAATCAGAATGGCTGTTGAAGTACTGATGCTGCAACGTTAAGACAAAACCTATCCATAACTGCTTTTAACATTTCTAATAGAAAGCTTGACATTTGCATGGGTGCAGATTGATTAACAATTGTGTGAGATACTCACACTGGGCCAAATCCTGAGGCCCTTTACTTTTATTTTTCTGACACTCTGTGGACTTGTCTGTGTAAGAATTAAGAAAAATCTCAGGCCAGACCACAGATATAGCATGTTCATTTTGTATTCAGCGGAGAAAAAAAGAGGATTAAATGACATGTTTTCTAAATGAACTGGCATGTTCTTTTGCCAGCTCATGCAAAGTAATGTCAAAGGTCTAAAGTGCATATTTGAACTGACACAGACATTTTCCCTTTAAAGGAACATAACTGAGAACTTGTACTGACAAATTTTATGACGTAAAAATGCTATTCTGTTTGGGAAAAGCAAGTTTTAAAAAGAAAATTCACATGGGATAAAAACAGATGTGCGGCCAGTGCAGTGGCTCCCTGGCCCAGTCAATAGCGGCCAACCCTCCCCGGGTCAGAGATGGGCACCAAACTTTAACATGTCTACGGCCGGAGAGCTGTCCTGCTGCCTACACGCCCTGAGTAGGGCGGGAAGCTCAACAAATGTGCGGGCCTCACCCTGGGTGAGGCCTCACCCTGCTTCCAGCAGCCCACCATGACACTCGACGCCAGACACATGTGCTAGCCTGCGTTGGCCACCCCTTGGCCTTGGCTGTGTCCTCGGAATTTTTACTGAGGAGGACACAGTCCAGAATAGCCGCCAACTCGTCAGAGGGCTGTCTCAGGCCAACACGTGTCGTTGGGTCCCCAGGCCACTGTCACATCTGTTTTTACCCATGGTAAATGAATAGAAATCTGGTGATTTTGTGACAGATTTCTTGTTATGCAAACCAGCCTTTTATATTACTTGTGAAAATCATAGCTTTTACTTTTTTGTCCAGTTTAAAATGTATAAGTGCTCAGAGAATTCCTTTGCGTGCCCTCCGCAACAGCTTAACCTACAATATATTATGTAATTGAAGTCAAAGATATTAAGCTCTTTGAAAGTATTTACTGCACTGTACATACTAGAGCTGTCAGCAAATTGTGCTCTCTCTCTCTGTTTTATAGTTAATGTAGCATTTTCTCCATGACACCCATAGCTTAAAATATTCCCCATTTTAAAAAAAAAAAAAGAAGTGAAAATGAAGCAAGCACATTTTTTTCTACGATACATTGCAATAAATCTGTCCAGTTTAATGATGCTCACTTTTATTTCAAAACAGCACATTTCTGCTTGGCAAATTTTAAGGTCAGACATGAATAAAGGCATCAATTTGCAATTTGTTGAGAGCACCTGCTGAGTTAGTAATGAAAAGGAGGAACTAAGTTGTTTGGGGCAGGGACTATTGTTTGTGAGTTTGCACAATGGATAGCACACATTGGGGCCTGGCCATGGACTATTAAGTGCTCCTGTGGCCCACTGGAAAGTGAGAGTTATGCATACCCATGGGTGTTAAAATGCATAGAGGATATGTGACAGCCAGAGCAGTGATGGGACCTGACTTTATACCTTAAGATTGACTGAGTCTTACTTTTCGCTATGGACATCCACAGTTCAGTCACTGACTTCATACCACCACACTATAAATCGGGGGGGAGAGAGAAACTCAGACCTGAAGGACAAATGCAGCCCTTGGCTAATTTTTATTTGACCCCTTTCCATTTTCTGGAACTAGCTACTAGATCCAGTTCCTACACCCAAGCACTGAAGGACTGAGCTCAGGGTAAGGGAGCAGAAATGAGGGTATGCATGCACAAAAAAATTGGGAACCTATCTGTGGTACAGATCCATGTTCTGGACCTGGCATATACATATATATGCCAGGTGTCTCAGAAAAGCTCATGTAGTTCAGGGCTGCAGGGTGAACAGGATCATTCATTACCCTGACTCACCAGCCGAGGGCTCCCTCTTTCGACCAGGGAAAGATAGACTGCCTGTCTTATATGGTATTTTGTTTCCCTGATTGTGATTAAACTAATCCACTTTTTGACATTCTGTGATTTTTCTGCAAATGTACAGATCATCAGCTTTAATTTGGTACCATACACATCACAGCTTTCATACTGCAACTATGAAAGTCAAGCTTCTAACCATCAATAGCTTTGTCTTTTAGTATAGGATTGCTCTACATTACAGAACTACAATAGGGACCAAGACACCAAGACACAGGTAGCACATAACAGTGAATCTTGGGGAGCGTGTGTTTGGCACATTTTGTGCAGAGCAAACTATCAATTGTGCCAACCAGTGTGTACCTAACAACTGCACAACTGTATGCCTTTCCAATCCGCCCACTGAGGACAAGTATGTCAGAGTGGGATCACCTGCTCTTTCATCAGTACCTTCAATAAGTCACAGTCCATGAAAAGAGAACCCATAGTGAGAATTCATGTGGGGGGGTGCACATTCTGAAGAATATCAGCGTGGAACTCACTCCCTTTGGACGTCTATCTTAGTTTCTCCCTCCTTACCTTTACAAAGCACGTGAAAACTCATTTATTCTCTAGATACTTTTAGGGATGCAAGTATCAGTGTAGGAAGTGCTATGATCTTGTATTAATAGTGATAACTTAGTCCCAGTGTATCATGTAAAAGGTAATATAGGGAAAGAAGACAGAGGGTGATTTCAGACGTTACATTGTCTGAAAACACCTCAGTCAACCGCGGGGGGTGGGGGTGGGGAGGGGGTGAACGGAGGTGAACGTCTGTTTGCTCGCATCCAGATTGCAGCCTATGACAGACACAACCACAGGTAATGATCTTTTTTGTCAAGTAATGAAAACTCTTCAAGACCTACAAATGGGCTTGCAAAACTTGTCGGGAATTGCAACAGATGGCGCACTAGCAATGGTAGGCTCCAAAAAAAGGTTTTATAGCCCTAATTAAGGAAAAAGTCAAAAAACAGCATTTTGATAGCTCAGCTATCACTATCTGTCACTACATTTTACATCAACAAGCGCTTTGCTCAAAGTCGCTGAGATGTACTGAACTGATGTCCGTTGTTGTCTCAACCATAAATTATATTAAAGGCAGATCACTTAACAATAGGCAGTTCCAGCAACTGCTGTGTGATGTAGAATCTGAGTACAGAGACTTGGCCTACTACTGTGAAGTCTGTTGGCTGAGTAGGGCGAGCATGATAAAACACTTTTACAAACTGAAGGAGGAGATCCAGGTCTTCATGGAACAAAAGAGAAAGCCAGTGCCCCAATTAGCAGACTGTAAATGGTTGAATGACTTGGTTTTCATGGTCGATATGACGCAGCACTTAGCCTACCTTAACTTTAAACTCCAGGGTAGAAATCGCTTCGTGAATACACTTTTTTGCGATAGAAGTTTTGAAGCGAAGCTCTGCCTTTGGGAAGATCAGCTTTAAAAGGGTAACACAGCCCATTTCCCAACACTTTGTGAAACTAAGCCTGAGGGGTTGGATGACTACGCTGAAGAAGTAGAATTACTTCGAAACATTTTCAATGAATGCTTTTCAGACTTCAAAAGAAATGAAAAATTATTCCTGACCTTCTCCTCGCTGTTTTATGTTGATGTGGACTCTGCATCAGAAAACCTACAGATGGAACTTATTGAGATGCAAAACAATAAAAAACTGAGAAGCAAATATAATGGTCTGCTTCTGCTTGATTTTTATAGACGTTGTGTGGATGAGAAAACATTTCAAAACCTTCGAAAAAATGCTCTAAAAATGGCATCTAGTTTTGGCAGCACATGTGTTTGTGAACAGCTGTTTTCAAAGATGAAAATGGCAAAATCTAAAATACAAACCAGACTTACTGGTGTTAATTTAAGAAACGAGCTGAGAGTAGCCACTTCGACCATAGAGCCTGATGTAGAAACCCTATCCAAGGGTAAACAAGCACAAGTTGTGCATTAAGTCTTGTAGCTGCTTCCTAATGTTTTGTTTGCATGTACCTCTGCAATAAAAAAAGTTAGTAACAATTGCTCGGTTTGAAATTGTTTTTTGATGTGCAGCCCTCGGCATATTCACCGCTCGACAATGTGGCCCCCGAGCCAAAAAAGGTTCCCCACCCCTGTACTATATCTTTTTTGAGATGGAGTGACCAGAACTTCACACAATATTCATGGTGTAAATTGCACCATGGATTTATGTAGAGGCATAATGATACTTTCAGTTTTATTCTATATCCCTTTCCAAATAATTCCTAACATCCTCTTTGCTTTTTTGGTCGCCACCACACATTGAGCTGAGGATTTTAATGTACTGTCCACAGTGATTCCAAGATTCTTTTCCTGATTGGCAACTCCTAATTTAGAACCCAGCATTGTATACATATACTTTGGATTATTATTCTCTATGTGAATCATTTTGCGCTTGTCAACATTAAATTTAATCTGCCATTTAGATGCCCATTCACCCTTGTCACAGAATCCTCCTGCAATTCTTCAGAGTCCACTCAGGTTTTACATTACCATCATGGATTTGCTAACTTTTTTTGTTTTAAACATATCTCTTGGGTACAGTTCTGTTATTATTTTGCCATATCAGAAACCCACTGATGTTAACAAGTATTTAAATTTCAACCATTACCATCCTTCCCATCTAAGGAAAAACTTAATTTATGGGCAATTTTTAAAAATACAGAAAAATTGCTAACATGATTATCATATATGTGGATGGACTGAACATTATGTATGATAGTTTTCATTCTAGGGGGTATCTAAAAAGATATTAAGACACTGCAAGATATAAAGCTTCTCAATTTTCTCAGGAAAAAAAACATTAAAAAACTTCCACGAGAATTCCCCTGATGACAGGATAGTTTGCACTTTGGCCCTTTTCACACGAGACGGCCCACAGATGCCCATGCAGATCCGCTGCGTGGGCATGAGTGGGTGCCACCCGTGTGAGGACTGCTGCAGCAGGTGGGTGTGGGCACTCTCCCGCGCTACATCCATCTCCTCCTCCACCCACAGCCTTAATCCATCTCCACCCACAGCCTACGCAAGGAGCAACCGGCAAAAATGGCAGTTGCTCCATGTGTGGAGGTGGGTGGAGATGGATGCGTACCTATGTAACGGCGGCCCCTCCAACGGCTCGGCACACCCACCCATCCCCTCCACACCCATTTGAAAAGGGCCTCAGACTTTCAGGCACCTAAATTATATGATACAAACAATTCTTTTGAAGTATTGGTGTTTAGTAAAGCATCATCCAGTGTAATAGTCCCCCTTTGTTTTCTTTCAAAAGATTGAAGAATCTTAGCGAGATACCCATTAGAGTTATGAGTTCTCATAAAATACAACAGTCCCGCCCTCCATGCAAAATATTAGAACTAAGACCCCCATAAATGTGAGGTGTGTGTTTATTGCAAATTCACTATGAATATAAAAAAACTTTGCACATAATGAACATGTTTATGCTTTTAAGTGGCCACACCACCTGTATTTAGAAACAAATGGTATACGTTATACAATGCACAGGTAAGAACAAGCTCCATTATTTGCATGTATCTCTAGAAACATCTTCTATCAAACTCTAGGAAGCAAGGGAATTAAAATGAAGAGGGGAAAAGAAGTTCCTCGCTTTCAAGACTCCCCCAAAGTCTATTTATTCAAACTGGGTGAGGGGAGAAGAAAAATTCCCCAGTCTTTTCCTGATCAGATTGTGCTCGCTGCTTTTGATACAACACCCATCACATCCAGCTACATATCGAAAGTTATCACTCTTGCAGCTCTACAGCAAATGCATTCTCTATGACAGCTGTGAAACCTATAGGTGGAGGCAGATCTGATCAATTCACAGCATCCCCTGCAGCTGAGATGAGCCACTAAGCAGTTCATAACCCCAGCAGATGCTACTGCTTTTAAGCCACTGAAAACCTTATGGCCAGGCTGAATTCTCACTCTTGTCATGGCCAATGGGAGAGAGCTAAAAACTGGAAACTACTGACTTCTTCCCTAGTATTTCAGCAATGTGCATCTGTCTTAATTAACTCCTACAGAAGTTTGAAAAATATATCCTTAGAATGACAGTTGCTGTCCTATAAACATACTAAATTGCATTTCTCCTATTAAACAATTGACCAATACGATTTAAATAACATTTTCTTTTGAGGAAGGCAACAACACACCCATTTTACAGAAGAGGGGCCAGAAACATAACACAAGCTGCGACTTGACCAGAGTTACTGCCAGAGGTGGGATCAGAACTCAGGAATGCCTGACTACGAGTCAGATACTTGCTTCCCAGACAAGGACATAGCTATAATAGAAACAGGGGGTGAAGCTGCACAGGGGCTGCTGAGTCTGGGGGGGAGGGAGGAAAGCATACTCTCTGGTCCAGCAGCATCCCGTGCTGTTGGGCGAGGGGTCAGACGGGCCCCGTTACAACGATTGCAGGCTATGCCCCTGTTCCCAGGCCACTCCATTAAACCTATAGCACTAGTACCTGTACTTTTACATCACCATTAGCAGACTGGCTCCTCAGGTGTGAAAACATGTTTTAAGCATCAATTAAGTCTCACCACACCTCAATACAATAGTATTATAACCATTTGACAAATGGGAAAATAAAGGACTGAGAAGACAAATGATCTGTTTGTGGTTACTATTGTAGAGTTAGCTTTCTGTTCAATAACACACAGCAGAAGTTTCTTCAAAACAAAACTTTACTAAGAACTCAGAAGACATGCTTCCATACTGTACAGACTGCATGGGACAAGATGGAGGACACAGAGGAAGGAGAAGAGAGGAGACAAGAAGAGGAAAAACCCTGTTTCATCCCCTGATCCTCCCCCTACTGGACAAGCCCCATATTAAGCTTGCAGGGCTTGCAATGGGCTTTTACTTGTGACTGTTGCACAATCCAACACCCCTTCTCAACACACACTAGTCAAACCCACTAGGTTCATTCTTCTTAATAGCTTGCGATGGCGTTCCCCTGCTAGTGGCTTCGTGTAGGGCTGAAATGTTGTACCGCTGCAACAGCATTTACCGGCGGAAAGTGCTCTTCCACACCAAGCAGCACTGTTAGGAAGGGAGCCTTGCATTCGCGGCTTTCCGCAGTTGCTGCCATGGTATTTTTGCCACTGTAGATTTCACGCGGAAGCAGCAGGTTTGCTATAGTTTCCCCTTTCCCTTAAGCGTAGCAGCTTTGTGATTCTCACAGCATTGCAGCCAGGGGTGTAGCCACCATGGCACGGAGAAAGTTGCTACCTTGTAAACAAAGTTCTTCTTCAAGGGGCTCCTTCCATTCTCACTTGTGCACCCTTCTCTTACCGGCATATACCAAGCTCACTAGCTTAAAAAAAAACCATGTGACGTTCAC
>QEPC01000099.1:173105-205076 GCA_003113815.1 Sphenodon punctatus
TGAGTGAGCTTAGAACCATGCCTACACATGATCAAACCAGACAAGAAAGAGTCTCTCTATTTTATGTTTTGGGGATGGAGGCACGGGAAGACTTACACCACTGAAAATTTCCCATCTTTATGAGTGAGCTTAGAACCATGCCTACACATGATCAAACCAGACAAGAAAGAGTCTCTCTATTTTATGTTTTGGGGATGGAGGCACGGGAAGACTTACACCACTGAAAATTTCCCATCTTTATGAGTGAGCTTAGAACCATGCCTACACATGATCAAACCAGACAAGAAAGAGTCTCTCTATTTTATGTTTTGGGGATGGAGGCACGGGAAGACTTACACCACTGAAAATTTCCCATCTTTATGAGTGAGCTTAGAACCATGCCTACACATGATCAAACCAGACAAGAAAGAGTCTCTCTATTTTATGTTTTGGGGATGGAGGCACGGGAAGACTTACACCACTGAAAATTTCCCATCTTTATGAGTGAGCTTAGAACCATGCCTACACATGATCAAACCAGACAAGAAAGAGTCTCTCTATTTTATGTTTTGGGGATGGAGGCACGGGAAGACTTACACCATTGAAAATCTCCCATCTTTATGCCAGTTGAGCTTAACTGATAAACAAGAAAGTGACGCACGACAGACCTGTAAAAGAAAGCATAATAAGAAGTAACACAAGTTTAAGGAGAGGGCAGCAACAGAAATCAGAGATCAGACATAAGAGCATCTATAAGAGCCTGCAGTGCCACTGAACATATAGTGGCGGTCAGTAATCACTTGACTGCATAACCTTGTAAGGTGCAGGCTGTGCTTTCTGCAGGGCTGATCCTGTCATGACTCTACTACGGTCCTCACAATTTCTAAACTACAAATAAGGCTGCTTGATTTAAAAAATAAATAAATCAAATCTTCCTTTGGAAAACCAAATTTATCAAAAGCTAAATGTTTGGGAAACTGAAATTGATCAAAATTCAAGCTTTCTTGGGTTTTTTTAGAAACTAATATTTTGCAAGCTTGGGAAACCTTTTCAAGTTTTTTGTCAATTAAAAACAATTAAAGGAGGAGGGGCAGAAATCCATATGGAAACACTTCAAAAATAAGATATTAGTTACAATTCCAGATTCTCATGAAGTAAGAGAATAATATTGATCCTTATTGATTTTTGGTTAGAATATCTGCCCCAGCCTCTCATCATGCAATGACTACATTATGAAAGGGGAAGTGGAAATGTTAGGTGGCAGACTGGGCAGCAGCTAATTATGGTCCATCTGGGTTCACCCATATTATTAAGTTTCTCCTTCAAACTGTCCTCTGTGGTTGGTGATGACTACAGTAGTTAGAAAGTGTTAGGCCATTAGTGCCAGGATCACTACATCTCTCTTTTATGCATTTGTACAGGAGCTAGCACAACCAGCAAGCTCATTGATTCCTTGTATTCCCAACTTAAGCAGGTCTCTTTAAAATACTTATTGTATGTGTCCCTTACTTAGACTATAAGCCTCTGGAGCAGGAGTCATCTTTCTTTTAGAGATCTGTACAGCATCCAGCACAAGGGGGCCCTCTTCCGTGACTGGAGCTTCGAGACACAACACACTAATAAATCCAGCCACACAGCATTTAAAATGGAAACCTTCTTCAGCAATTACAACTTTGCTTTTCCTGTTAAACAGTTGCAGTCAACAATGGTTTTTCAATCTGATGAATCATTCCTGATTAGATTTTTAACAATCTTACACATCAAGTCTTTTGCATAGCAGAGTTTCCATATGAAAGGAATGAGGGTTTTTTTCCAACCTAATGCACATACTCTGCAGGACAATAGAACAAAGCTGTCAACATCTGTTGAAAAACAGAGCAACTCCAGTCTAAGGCTCTTTTCACACGGGTCATGGCTGCGTTGGGGTGAGTGTGCGCCATGGACTGTGTGCTGTGGGAAGGGGTGGGGTTCAGACGGGGCGCGCACCCCTATCCCCACGCACAGAGGCACCCCAATTTTTTTCGGTGCCTCCGTGCGTGGGGATGTGTGTGCGCGAGAGCATGCACCCTCACCCCCATGGGATTCACACAGGCGGCACCCATGCTAGAACATCCTGGGTGCTATATCGTGGGTGCCACCAATGTGAAAAGGGCCTAAGATAGGAAGATCCCTATGGCCCCAATGAATATCATTAAAATTGTATTGTTTAATAATGAAGGGGGCAGGTTGCCGAAAGCACATTACATCCATGCTCCAGCGTCTGCACTGGCTACTAATAACTTTCCAGGCAAAATTTAAGGTGCTGGTTTTTGACCTATAAAGCCCTAAATGACTTGGGCCCCAGGTATCTGAAAAACCACCTCATCCCTCCTATCCTGCCATGACTTCTGAGGTCAGCCAGGAGTGCCCTCTCGCAGGTACTATCTCTGCCTGTTAAGTTTCTACAGCTAGGGCACCCAGAGCTACATTCTCAGTGGCTGCCCCATGATTATGGAACCTCCCCATGGAGGTTCATTTAAGCCTGAGCATGTACATCTTCTGGAAATGGAATGCCTTTTTTTGGCAGGCAGGGATAAGGTGGGGATGGGGGGAGGCAGGAGAAGGGGTGGGGGTAAGGGGACTTTTAGATGTTTGTATTGATTTAAGCCACCCTAAGGCCGTTTTCAGACGAGCGCGGCGGCGCCCGCGCTTGTTTCTTAAAAAAGCCGGCAGCCCGTTCTACACGAGACGCTGCCGCCGAATATGCGCATGCGCGGCCGACGCGCATCCATTTCCGGCCGCGAACTGACCGGGTCGGCGATCGAGGCTGGTCATACGCGGCTGGAAATGGATGCGCGTCGGCCACGCATGCGCGTATTCGGCGGCAGCGTCTCGTGTGGAACGGGCTACCGGCTTTTTTGAAAACAAGCACGGGCGCCGCCGCGCTCATCTGAAAACGGCCTATGTCTTGATGGCAAGGGTGGCATATACATTTAATTAAATAAAAAGGAGGACAAATATGGGAGGAGTACATAGGGAGGGACAGGGATACATTCATGAAGCTGGGAAGTTGTGGATGCATGTGCTTAGCTTAGTTACAAGGGAGGAGGGGGATTCTGAAAAATTAGACAGTAGAAGAAAAAGCAACCTGTGGGGGTGAGGAGTTAGGGAAGGCCTGACAATACTGAGACCACTTTCAGACCTCCCCCCGACGCATATTTTGGCTGCAGGAGGGAATGCGCAGCCAGGATATGCGCAGGGTGCCGCTGGTCTGACACACACACACACACACACACCCTGTGCGTGGCTTTTCCAGCAAACACCCACAGCGATACAGAGCAGGAAATCCTGCTCTGTATCTCTATGGGTGTTTGCCAGCAAAGTTGTACGGGGGGGAGGGTTTCAGACCGGCAGCACCTCGCACATATCCTGACTGTGCATTCCCTCCTGTAGCCAAAATATGCGCCAGGGGTGTGTGTGTCTGAAAGTGGCCTTATTTTTTATTTATTTATTTAAAATTGACAAAGCAGATGCAGTTCCACGCCCATTACCGAGTTAACAGATATGGGATTTATAAATGACTCTCCTTCTAACAATAGGACAGTCAAGGAGCAAAACTCCTGAGGAAAAGGGAGTCCAAAAATTCACAATAATTATGACTCTCCATTTTATTGAAGAAAATTACTTTCTCTGTCATTTTGCTTGTAAAGTTCCCTTGTCAAGCTCACTATTTATCTCACTTATCCTTTTACAATTAGTTAGCTGTCTCTGTGCAGCCAGGAATAGCACAGACAGTACAAGATGTCCACAGCAAAGCAACTCTAGCATGATAACTATCAAACAATGCTGCTTTAATCATCGCCTGCTGCTAAAGCTTTACAGAGAAATGAACAATTTTGAACGATACCAGCCTTTTACTGCAAGGATGTCCCAAAATACCATTTTTAAACTTTTCACTCACTCATATGCTGGGAACAGTCAAAATGGAATTCACCATTCCTGTAAACATCTTCCAAATTTGTCCAGCAGCGTACGGGACTAGCAGAGGCTTTGGAACTGTGGTCCAGGATTCGAGAGTACACTCCAAACCTGGTCTCTCCCTGGCTGGGGCTGGTGATGCTGTGGCTTTGCTGCAGCGGCCCCCAATTGACATCCTCTCTACCTGCAACAGCAACAGCTCCAATTCCAGCTTGGGGAGACCAGAACTGGGGCTGGGGCTGGTGAAAATAAATATACAAAGAGAGGCCTCCCATGAAACTTAATCAGGAAGACTCCACTGCAACACAGTGATCATTAAAGCCACTTTTAAACGAGGCGTTCAGAAACGCCTCCGAAGCCCCGCATTCAAGAAGAAAGCTGCATGGGGGGGTGTTTACATGCTCCCCGCGCTACCGGAAGTGATGTGTCGCCTGTTCTTTTCGGTGGTGGCGGCTTCAGACGCGGGGTTTTCAAGAGGTGCATTCTGTTAAACCTGAAAATTGAGGTTTACAGAACACGCGTCTTGAAAGCCCCGTGTCTCCAGCCACCACCGCCGAAGCTAATGGACGGCACGTCACTTCTGGTAGTGCGGGAAGCGTGTAAACACCCCCCAAGTGGCTTTCTTCTTGAATGAGGGGCTTCGGAGGCGTTTCTGAGCGCTTTGTTTAAAAGAGGCCCAACAATCAATAAAGACTCATGTTTTAATTTCTGAGCATTAAAATGTATGCAATTTATAGTACAGTTCAGAAAGTTTTGGTTAGCAGGCAGTGGGCCTAATTAAAAGCCTTTTGAAGTCAGTAGGGATATTTATATTTATATCTCCATTGAATTCAATGGTTTTGCAGCAGGCTCTCTCCACAGACAGAATTTCTGTTGATATTCTTTGGGCTAAGTGGAGGGGGGGGGGGATGGGTTATTAGTTTAAACATCAGGTAAGCTGGTTTCACTATTTTATTATTATTTGTATAGAGCCCACAGCTTGCTCACACAGGTACAAGGGATTCGTAATTTTTTTATCTCCAACTACGAAAGGTAGGGATGGGAATTTCAGATTTGGACAGAATCAAATCTACCTGAAAATGGCTGATTTGGTTCTATCAAAATTTTTGATCTTTTTTGGTTTCAGACAATTTGGATCTTTAACACTGATTTTTTGATTCAGATTTTTTGCATTGCACTTTGTTTCCATTGACTTCAAATGGGGAAAAATGCATGCAAAGAACCCAAATCCAAATTGAGATCCGAAATTCCTAAAGAAGTGAGTCCAAAAAATCTGAATCCAAAATTCCCCCTGGAGTCTCACCCCTAATGAAAGGTAAAGCTTTATAATGAAACATCAGTTTTCATACAGGTGTCCCCCAAAAATCTTTGAAACGTGATGCCTGCTCTTCCAATGATTAACAACAACCAGGACGGTTTCATTTGAAGGAGAACACCTTGCAGTGTCCAAAAGATATTTCTAATTTACCTTATTTTTTTAAATGAAATAATACAGCACTAAATAATCTGCACAGTAAACTTAATTTCCATCTTGGCTGTTTATCATATGGACAGACATCTCTAGAAAAAAAAATCTCTTCGACAAGCAACACTGGACGAGACACCTTCACTTAAATGCTCATGCGATGTTTCTAACACTGGTGATCATAATACAAAGGGCAGTTTGAGGAGAAAGTTTGAGGAGAAAGTACAGCATTAGGCTTCTGTATGAAACTTGTGTAGGATTTATAATTACGTCAGACCTCATTCTTGTCAGACTTTCACCTATGTAAATCAACAGATATAAATGATGTCAATGGAGTAGCATCTGGATAAATGGGATGACAATCAGGTCTCTGGTCCAGATTTTTTTTTCATGATGAGATCTGCATAATTTTACGTTGATCAATGTACCATCAGCTGCACATAAAGTATGTTAATCTTAACACCACCAGAACAATAGTATACAAATCAGGCTGACTGCATTTGAAAATCAGATCTAAGGCCTTCTTTTAGAACACAAGGAACTCACATCCTGAGGCGCTCCTTCCAACAATTACCATCCAGCTGACAAAGAAATTGGACTTCCCAATTGTCTTCTAAATGCAATAACATAAATAGGTCATGTTATTGTTGTGGATTGTCTTGAGCTACTTCTATGTTAATGTAATTTAACATCCAGTTGTTGCTACTTGCCCATTCTTGTTCAGTATTGTAAAATTTAATTGGATGACCATTTGACTTCACACAAACACAGATGAAAACCAAATAAACTTTGATCTCGAGTTTACTGACTGGTCAAAGTAAAATCAAATATCTGTATGGCCATACACAAACAGAAGTCTGTTTTGGGTTACTTCTGCATTTTTTCTCAATACAGTTTGCAAGGAAAAGTTGGTAAGAAAAGCATATAGCTATTTCAAGTTGAAGAACGCATGAAAAAATGTACCACCAAACCTTTCGTATCTGAGGTATATTATCAACAATGTTTTTATTTTCTGGACAGACAACCTAGGATTGCATCTTAGAATTTAATCATAACTTAAGCAACCTTTCCATTAAACTATCTCTGGAGAATGTTCACACCAGCACCATCTTCCTAGGTAGTACAGAAAGCACAGACAATGGAACTCTCCAGACAACAATATGCAAGGATCAAAAGTCTATTGCATCTTCTAACAACCACACAAGACACTAAACAATTTGTCAATTACAGACAAGCATATTACACTCTCTGCTCTGAGGAGAAGACCCATGATGTGCACCTTGCCACACTAAAAACTATCTTTACTAAAGCAAGGGCACTCTGTCACAGAGTTAGACTATCAGAAAGAAGGAAACCTCCAATTGCACTTTTGTTGTCAGCCGCCAACACACACTGGAACCTATGCAGTTCACCAGAAAACTACAACACATATTCAATGGGTGATAAACCCTGAACATGTTCTTTTCTGGGCCTTTTCTTCTGACCTTCAAATGTAACCGGTCTTTATGAAAGTGAATAAACTTGAACAGATAGAACGGATAATGAACAAGGACACCCAATACACTGGTGTTGTACAATTCCCAGCTCAGCCTCACCATTCCCTGTCTCTCAGTCTTGCCCTGAAAGGGAACCTGTACAGCAAGCTTAAAACACAGGCCTAGAAAAACTAAAACTCATAACTTCATTGTATACTAAAGATAATGTTTTGTGCTTCATAAGCTACTACAGAAACATTTTAACTAATATACACTCTCCTGTTTATGCCTATGCCTGCATTTTTCCTTTCACTGTAATTAAACATTTTAGATTACTGGTGATCCATTTTTCCTAACAGCCACCTTCTAAGTGATCCATACATTAATTTAAACCAGTTTGCATTAGCTCAGCTTTTTTGTTCTGAGTTTCTTTGAGACATCTGAAGAAGGAATATGTGTAGTTCAAAAGCCAGCATACTCTCACCAATAGCAGTAGGCCCAATAAAACATATTACTTTGTCTCTCGTATTTGGGGCCAACGAAGCAACCACCCTCTCTGGATAACTGATCACAGATCCAGCAGCTATACATTTCCTGAAGAATTTCTTCCATTTGAGACTTGGCTATGGATGGGCAGATTTAAAGAGCGTCAGTGGGATTACACTAAGCCCCTTTTCAAGCTCTTTAAGTAATGACCAGTGGCAGGATATTCCATCTTGGAACAGAAGTTAAAAGGGCAATAACAAGACAAGAAAACAGAAATGAGGTTTTAATAACCCTGCACTGCTTATTGGCATGGGGTGAGAAGTGGCAAACATGGGGTGCAGCCATACAAGACAGCGTGGGGTGGCTACCACACCTTGGGTAGTCTTACTCACTCTGGGCAGCCGGGCCACTGCACCATGTGGCCAGCATATGGCAGATGTTCCCCTTGCCCCCGGGCAGGTGAGTAGCTGGCTGCTATGCGACACGTCCTCGGAAAAATTCTGAGGATGCGTCCCAAAGCAGCCTTACCCCAACTGAGATAAGGAAGGGCTGCTCATGTGGAGGGGCCGCACCTGCACTGCCACATAGGGAGCACCGCTTTAAGTGGTGGGTGCTGTTGCCACATCATGGCCGGGGGCTGGATCTTGTTCGGGCTAGGGGAGGGAGGCAGCGCAGGACTGGGCACCTCCTCGTGTGGCCGGCACTGTGGCCCGGCCATGGTGGCAGCTCCGATAGGGACCGACCCAATTGGCTTCCCTGCGACCATCTGCCCAGCTCCCTGCAATGTGGTGGCAGCCATTGCCCAGACCACGAAGGTACATGGGGATCGGGCCACCGCAGCTCGTGTGGCCTCACCTTTAGTGTCTGCTGTGTATGCTACTCAGAATGTTTATCTGTTGTAAACTGTTCAGTGAAATAGAAAGCCTAGGCTCCTCCCTACACATCCTGGGTTAGAATGTTTATGGTGATGGGTACAGGGCAACACTGCAGTCCTGCAACATGGGCCCTTATCACACGAGATGCCTCCACCCAGTGGGAGATGGGTGGAGATGTCTGTGAAAACAGCACGGGCGGTGGATGGGGTGCGTTTCGCTGGGTGGAGGTGTCTGTGTAAACATCACGGGTGGTGGGTGTAGATGCGTGGGTGCTCCCGCGCAACAGCCATCTCCAACCACTACCCACACACAGAGCAATGGACTCCACTGCCGATTGCTCCGTGGGTGGGTGGTAGGTGGAGATAGGTGTTGTGCGGGAGCACCCACGCACCTACACCCATTGCCCGTGGTGTTTACACAGATGCCTCCACCCAGCGAAACTGGGTGGAGGCATCTCATGTGAAAAGGGTCCATGTTGCAGGGCTGCAGTGTTGCCCTGTACCATGTATAATAAAATGTAACACCCATTTTATTGGTGTTAGAATGTCTGTGTAAAAAGGGTCATAGTTAAAAATGAGGGGGCAAAAAAGTCAAAGTGTAGGAAGGGAGACCTCAGACACTTCTGGATTTTACCTAGGGAAAATTCAAGGTGCTGGTTTTGACCTATAAAACCCTAAATGGCTTGGGACCCAAATATCCGAAATATTACCTCATCCCTCATGTCCCACCATGGCCTCTGAGGTGAGCCAGACATGTCTTCTTGCAGGTACAATCTGCCCACCAAGTTCCACAAAAAGGGCACACAGAGAGGCGTTCTTGGTAGATGCCCCACAGTTATGGAACTCCCTTCCTTTGGAGATTTGTTTAAGACTGAGAACGGTTATTTTCTGGAAGTGATGCACAGCCTTTCTGTTTGGCCAGGCATTTGGCACACAAGGATAGGGTTGGGGGGAATCAGGGGATTGGGGTGCAATATATATATATATATAGAGGGAATCATATGGGAATGGGCAAAGACATTTCAGGGAGTGTGAGGCTCTGAGGCCATGACACCTGTGAGGTTGTAGATGGCAGAAACGTTTTTGAAGTTGTGTTTTAGGGGGGGGAAATAAATAAATATATATATTTTATTACAGAGCCTTGGAGAACTCTGACTGATTGGGAAATACCAGTATACATTCAAAGAGTGGTAGAGAAATAGGAAGAAAACCAGTTGAGATGTAAGTCCCACAAGAGGACTGGGTAGACTCTGTAATATTAAGGGAATTGGGACAAACTTAACATAAAACTTTTGTAAATGTTTTTTTCTCTGTGTATTATGGCATGCTTCCCTGAGTTTTAAATTACTCTGTATGGTGAAGCATTACAAAATAAGATAACACTGTTATTGGAGCACCAGCGAAAGGTTCAGTTCTAAACAAACTGAGGCATGACTTCTTTACAAAGAGAGCAGTTAGCATTTAAATAACTATCAAATTCAGCAGGGGGGATAACTAATACAGCTGGTTTTAAAAAGAAAAATGAAAAATTCTCTGGCCATGAATATTAAGCATGAATACAAAAGAGCAAAATAAATGATGTGTGCCTTTTTAGTCCATTTTACAGTTATAGTAGGACATAATGAAGTACACAACTAATCTTCCTAATTTGCACTTAGGATCTACTACAAACATAAATTAATAAGATAGTAATTAAATAAAAAAATTTAAAGAAACCTACTATCACCAAAAAATACTTTGGCAAACACAAAGTTCTTTTGGCAACATATAGTTTATTTGTAATTATTTATCATATTTCACATTCCAGTACCAGTAGTTCCTTCCTACTGTATGTTTAGTAGAAGTATTATTAATTCTTCTTTTTATTATTCTCTATATAGCACCAGCAATGGACCTGGCTCTGTACCATCATAATAATTAGACATAGGTCCCTACCCCGAGGGGTTTATAATCTAGGAAAAGTATTGAATATTTTGCCATTGCAGAGCTTCAGTCCATCCCATATTAGAAACTGACTGATTGTAAGAATTCTTGAGTCTTGTAGACCATCAAAATTTAGAGTAGTGAGCTTCTATTTCAATCACATTTTTGCTATCTAGATTTCATTTAAAGTGTTCACAGTTGTGTCTCTATGGACAATTGTTTCTGAAACCTATCTTATTATAAAGAAAACAGCAAAGAAAAAAATATCAGACTAAGTATTACACTAAAATTTCCACTCACTAAATTTCATGTCAGTCAATCATCTGCAAAGACATTGATCAAACGTACTTGCTACAAGTTACAGTGTTTAAAGTGGTGTGTGTTTGTTTTAAAAAACATTTTCGCTTCTGTTGTTTTTCTGTCAAATTTCCCGTTTCATCAATATTCGTACTACAAATGCCACTTTTAGCCCTGTGGTAAACAATTAAAAGCTCAACTGAATTCAGTGAAAAATATATCCCCTTGCAGTAAGGCTAGGGTGGTCACTGATGCATCCCCAGAATACAGAACAAGGGCGGAGGGGAGTGCCGGCCTTGGCAGTTGTGGAGCTGGACTCTGCAGTGGTCCCAGCTGGGGTGGAGCTTCAGGCTCATTAGAGAAGGGGGAGCTACCTGTTCGAGACTGGGATGGGGGACCCATGAGAGAGCCTCTCTTGACTGAAGTCAGCCTCCCTCCCTGCATGCTTGGGGGAAGCAGATTTTCATTTTCATTTTACTTTTAATTTCTACCCCGCACTCTCTCGCAAAGCGACTCGAGGCGGCGAACAAAAATGAAACACATAACAACAGTATAACTTCAACATAATATAACAACAGTACAAATGCAATATAATGTAAATGCAATATACCAAATTCATATTAAACATAACAAGACCTTACAATCCAGGTCTTACTGTCAACCCTCCCTCCAGCTCCCGGTAATCCACCAACCCTTCTCCACACACCCCATCCCCTCCTGCTGCCACCAGGAGAGAAAGAGGGGGGCCTTCACCCCCCTCCCTTCCACTCTCACCAGGAAGGGACGGTACAGCCAACCCCACACCAGAATTACCGGAAGTTCACTACAGCATATAATAATTCAGCAAATAATACATTTCACACCCAGAACACTAAATGGGTCAACCCAATAAGTAGGTCAAAGACAATCCTCCTTATCTACTCCCCTTCCCACCACCCCTTCCGCTCTCACCAGGAAAGGGGGGGAACAACCAACCCATCACAAAAATTCCTAATTGCAGTACATAATATAATATCTCAACAATAAAGCATTTTACAGCCGAAACAAAAAGTAGGTCAAACCCAGTAAGTAGGTCACGCACAATCCTCCCCACCTCCTCCTTCAAGATCAAAGTTGCAGGTTTCTCCAGAGCCACTCACCCTCCCAACGAATACTGCCACCTCCTTGCTCAAACAAGCCAGGCCTGCCGGGTGCCTTTTTCTCACCTGATCCACTCCTCCACCCCACCCCCCTTCCTGGCTCCTCCTCCTCCCACTATACCTGAACATGTGGCACCATCTTTACCAGGGCTTCTGTGAACGCAGCACTGCCTGCTCCCCAAAGCACAGTGGCAGCAGACTGGAAAGGAGGAGGCAGCAGCCAGAGTGTGCATAGGCAAGGAGGAGCAGCACACTCAGCGCAGGGCTCCTTCCCCCATCTGGGCTAAGCAACACACACTGGGTGACGAGCGGGGGATGCAATGGTAGCAGCAAAACCCTGGTCATAGGTGCATATTTTAAAAATTCACCCAGATGGATTTTTTAATCCTCTTCATGGAAAATCCAGAAGCTATGGTAACCCTAGCACTTCTTCCCTCCCCTGCAGCACTGGGGCCACTTCCTCACCTCCCAGTCCACATGCTGCTGACATTTCTGTTCCTGCTCCGAAGTCATGAGATCACGACTTCCAGGGGGGAGAGGGGAAGAGTGGCAATGCCAGCAGCATGTGGGAAATACAGGACAAAAACATATAGGGAAAGGACAATAGGTCCTGTACTTTTTAAACCCTTTAAAAACAGGAGTGTCTTGTATAAAACAGGGCCAACGGCCACCCTAATAAGTGCTGAAGTTTGTCTAGAATTTCCAACCATGGCATTATATACATACAATTTTAAAGGTCCCCATTTTAATGTTATTAAAACAGGATGCTGGTCAACTGAGGGAAATAATTGGTTCTCTTCCTATTTGCGGTACCTAAAACTGCTGAGCAACATGTGTTTCTCATTTTACACTTATCACTCATTCTTAAAAACAGTAATACAGACCATCTGCTGCAGTACAGCCATTCATAATTGATGAGATTGGGGCTCTGACTGTGGAAACCCATTTAGCATGAGTATCAATGTGTGTATGATGAAGTGCTATAAGGAATTCCTTGGAGCTTTTCCTTCTGTACATTATATCATGACGACCAACTGTCTTCTGGCAGGCATGCATTGTTTGGGAAGCTTCATTTACAAAACTGCTGCAGATTTGTGTCTCTAATTCAAGTCGGCATTCCCCTCCCGCAACCCTTTACAAAATCAAGCACATAATTTGGCATTATTTCCTTTGGAGAGTTAATATGTGCTTCCTTCCCTAGAAGACGTCATGTCAGCACACAAAATAGCTGGATGGAGGTCAATTAAGGTATCCAATTGTAGAAATGGGTACAAAATGACAGAGTAAATTGTGCTGGTGGTGGGGTGGCCCTATATGCTAGAAACAGCATTGAGTTGCGCAGGCTTAAAACTTTACATGAAGTGAAATGTACTCTGGAATCTCTTTGGATAGAAATTCCATGTGCAAAGGTGAAGTGTGTAACACCTGGACAATACTATCGACCCCCTGATCAGGACAGTGAAACTGACGGTGAAATGCTAATGGAGATTAGACAGGCTACTGAAATTGGAAATGCAGTAATAATGGGTGACTTCAATTACCCTAATATTGACTGTGTGAATGTCTCCTGAGGTTGTGATGCAACGGTAAACCACTAGGTGCTCTAGGAAATAAATGACTGCTTCTTGGAGCAGCTAGTCCTGGAACCTATGTGGAGGAGCTACTTTGGATTTAGTCTTAAGTGGAGCACAGGACCTGGTGCAAGGGGTAACGGTGGGAGAGCCACTTGGTAATAGCGATCATAACATAAACATACCTATAGGAGGGAGATTGACACCACACACACACACATCTACTGCAGTAACATTTAACTTTAAAAATTGTAACTATGCAAACATGAGGAAACTAGTTAGAGGGAAACCAAAAGGGGCAGTTGCAAGTGTTAAACGCATGCAAGAGGCATGGGAATTATTTTTAAAAATACCATCTTAGAAGCACAGATTAAATGTATTCCACAAATAAAGAAAGGTAGCAAAAAGACCAAACGTCTGTCAGTGTCGTTAAATAGGGAGGTGAAGAAGGCTATTAGAGCCAAAAAGGCATCCTTTAAAATTGGAAAGCTGCTCCTAATGAAGAGAATATGAAATAATTGCCAAATTAGATGTAAAACATTAAGACTGGGCAAGAGGGAAGTTGAGAAGCGACTTGCTAAAGACGCAAAAAATAAATACTTTTTCAAGTGCATCAGAGTCAAGAAGCCTAGTAGAGAGTCGGTTGGGCCATTAGATGACATGAGGTTGAAAGGGGTGCACAGGGAGGATAAGGACATTGCAGAGACGTTTGGTCTTCACTGCTGAGGATGTTGGGGAGATACCCGCACTGGCCCCAGTCTTTGTAGGTGAAGAATCAGAATAACTGTCACAAATAAGTGCGACTCTGGAGGAGGTTCTAGAGCAAACTGACAAACTAAATAGTAACACATTACAAGGGCCAGATGGCATTCACCCCAGAGTTCTAAATGAACTCAAAAATGAAGTTGCAGACCTACTATTGATAATTTGTAACCTGTCGCTAAAACCTGCCACTGTACCAGAGGATTGGAGGGTAGCGAAGCGTAACACCAATATTTAAAAAGGGCTCCAGACGTGATCCTGGAAACTACAGATCGGTAAGCCTGATGTCAGTGCCGGGCAAATGGGTGGAAAAGGTTGTTAAGAATAGAATTACTGTGCACACTGATAAACATGGCTTAATGGGGAAGAGTCAACATGGATTTAGGGAAGGGAAGGCTAATCTATTGGGATTTTTTGAGGGTGTAAATATGCATGTGGATAAGAGTGAGCCTGTCAATATAGTGTATCTGGACTTTCAAAAAGTGTTTGATAAGGTCCCTGATGAGAGAATCTTGAGGAAACTAAAGAGTCATGGGATAAGAGGCAGTGCCCTATTGTGGATCGGCAACTACTTAAAAGATAGGAAGCAAAGAGTAGGACTAAATGTTCAGTTTTCACAGTGGAGAGAAGGAATTAGTGGAGTGCCCCGGAGATTTAAACTGGGACCAGTGTTGTTAATATATTCATTAATGAACTGGAGATGAATGTAAAGAGCGAGGTTATCAAATTTGCAGATGGCACAAAGTCAGGGGCATAGCTAGGGTGGAATGGGCCCCTGGCCAAGAAGTCAAGATGGGCCCCCCTCTTTGTGTCCTGCCGGCGGGTCTCGAGATGCCGCCCGGCTCGGCAGGCCTGGGGGCACTGCGATCAAACACACAAGACACCGAAAATGCATCCCCAGGGTAGCATTAATTGATTAAATGGGGGGCGGGGGGCACAAATGAACTGGTTATGGGGTGGGAGTTTAAATTTATTTATTTATTTACTTATTCATTTATTTACTTATTTATTTATACAATTTATATGCCGCCCCCTCCTGCCTCAGGCATCTCGGGGCGGCTCACAACATATTAAAACATTTCCAAACATTAAAATAAACTATAATAATTTCAATTAAAACAATGTAAAAACCCCATCCCTTCCCTACCCTAATCCAACCCACCCACCTCATGTCCCTTGGGAAAGGCCTGGCGGAACAACCAGTTCTTACATTGTCTGCGAAAAGAGAGGAGGTCGGCAGCCACGAAGGAGGGAGTTCCACAGCCACGGCGCAGCCACCGAGAATGCCCTCCTCATAGTAGACACCCGGGAAACACCAAGGAGGGCACCCCCAGCTGACTGCAGGGGCCGCTCCAGAACCCAGAGTGTGAGACGGTCCTGCAGATAGGTGGGGCCCAAGCCGTTTAGGGCTTTAAAGGTCAGCACCAACACCTTGAATTGAGCCCGGAAACGTACCAACAGCCAGTGCAGAGAGCGAAGCACTGGTGTTATATGCTCACGTCAACCCGTCCCTGTTAAGAGACAGGACGCCGCATTCTGCACCAGCCGCAGCTTCCGAACCAATACCAAGGGTAGCCCCATGTAGAGAGCATTGCAGTAATCCAGTCTCGAGGTAATAAAAGCATGGATGACCGTGGCCAGATCCGAGTCTGAGACATATGGCTTAAGCCGACGCACTAGATGTAACTGGTGAAATGCTCCTTTTGCCACAGCCGCCACCTGAGCATCCAGGCGGAGCTGGGGGTCCAGGAGCACCCCCAGACTCCGGACCTGAGAAACCGGGGGGGCAGACCCCATCAATGATGGGGGCCACCACCACCCTGGCCTTCTCCACAACTATCACCTCCATCTTGTCAGGCTTTAGTTTCAGGCAGCTCGCCCTCATCCAATCCCCTACAGCAGACAAACACCGGGTAAGCACCAAGACCGCAGGGCCTGAGTCGGAGGAAAATGAAAGATATAGCTGGGTGTCATCAGCATATTGATGACAACTCACTCCATACTCCCTAACAACCTAGGCTGCATGTACATGTTGAACAGGAGAGGGGATAGAATGGAACCCCGCGGGACTACACACGTGAGGCCCCGGGGGGAAGATAAAAACTCCCCCAGCACCACGCACTGGATTCTCTCGGCCAGGAATGAGCGGAACCATTCAAGAACAGTCCCGCCAATCCCTGCCCAGTCCTGTAACTGAGTCACCAACAACTCATGATCAATGGTATCAAATGCAGCCGAGAGATCTAACAAGATCAACAGGGTCGAACGACCCCGGTCTAACGACAGTATTCCTTAGCAATAGCGTCACTAAACAGTATTCCTTAGCAATAACTTCATTAAGAAGAGTTAGGCCCTTTTTACACGGACACTCTAACACCGATAAAATGGGTGTTACATTTTATTATACATGGTACAGGGCAACACTGCAGCCCTGCAACATGGGCCCTTTTCACACGAGATGCCTCCACCCAGTTTCGCTGGGTGGAGATGGGTGGAGGCTTCTATGTAAGCACCACTTGCGGTGGGTGGGGTGCATTTTGCTGGGTGGAGGTGTCTGTGTAAACACCGCGGGCGGTGGGTGTAGGTGCGTGCATGCTCCCGCGCAACACCCATCTCCACCCACCCCCCACTCAAGGAGCAACAGATTCCACTGTCGATTGCTCTGTGAGTGGGGGGGTGGAGATGGATGTTGTGCGGGAGCATGCACGCACCACTGCCCACGGTGTTTACACAGACACCTGCACCCATCTCCACCCAGCGAAATGCATCCTACCCACCGCAAGTGCTGTTTACACAGACGCCTCCACCCAGTGAAATTGGGTGGAGGCATCTCGGGTGAAAAGGGCCCATGTTGCAGGGCTGCAGTGTTGCCCTGTACCATCTATAATAAAATGTAACACCCATTTTATCAGTTTTAGAGTGTCCGTGTAAAAAGGGCCATAGTTAAATAGCAGCCATAATAATGCGAGAACCATGTTTGCAGATTTTCCAAGATAGAATAGATATTGCTTTACATCCTAAATTCCTACCTAAGATAGTATAAGCAGGGACCCGAGTTGACTGCATCAAAAAATCTTAAATTCTGCAACCACTGAAGCGAAATTATGCAAATTCACTGCAAGCATTAATATTTGCATAATTAACTTGATTTGCATGCTGGGAAGCAAATTTGCCATAGGTTTGACATAGATTCACAACTTTGCTAATCAAACACAACTCAAATCCTCTGGAATTTCAGCACCTCCCTCACGCAAACATAGGGCCTTCAGACCCCCCACCCCCCCCAATTCATCTCCCAGGGGCCTATTTACCCTCGAGTCATGATCAGGATTGGCTGATTCTGCGAGGATTGGCTGATTCTGCGAAAATCACTGCAAATTGCAGCAACGCAGTCAACTCGGGTCCCTGAGTATAAGTAAGACAGTTGTGAGAATGTGGCCTTTTTTACATGGACCTTTCCCACCGATAAGCACGCAGATTTCTGTGTGTTCATGGGTGGGGGAGCCCTGTGTGAACAATGTGGTGCCTGCAGTGAGTAGGGGTGCGCGCGCCCGCCTAACACGCATTCCCACTACTCATCCCCTACTCATCCCCATGCATGAAGCAACCGGGGAAAACAGCAGTTGCTCCATGGGTGCGAAAGAGGGGGGGTGAGTGGGGATGCATGTGCGGCCATGTGTACGCCCTGCCCATGCACCAGCATGTTCACGGACCCCCCACCCAGTGGAGTCGTGTAAAAGGGGCCTGTGAGGAGCCACTTGAAGAAGAGCAGAAGGTTGCTGCCTTGTAAACAAGGTTCTTCAAGATGTCTCCTAACATTCTCACAACACCCACCCTTCCAGCCCCACGTGGAATTTTCTTATATTCCTAGAAATGGTTGGAAGGAACTGTCATTCTGAGGGGGAGAGTCAGTGCTTTTTATACTAGAGGAGCTCAAGACCATCGTGTGGTCTATTATTTGAATAGAATGAGCATGAACAACCCAGTTGTGAGAATGGTAGGAGCCGTCTCGAAGAACCTTCTTTACAAGGCAACAACCTTCTGTTCACTCACATGGGGAAGAGTTTGTTTACAAACAGCTTTATCTCCCTGTCCAATTGGTGTCCCGCTGCTGCTGCTGCAGAACCACTTCTAGCATGCTGAGGCAGGTGAGGGATGGGGACACCACCCCCACCCCCCACGATGTGGGGTGCCCTGCACCCAGGCCTCCTCCAACCCAGTCCAGGAACGGGGTTTCCCCCGTGGGGCCAGGCAGCGGCCCCATGGACCTAGAGGCCCCCCAGCTTTATGCCGGGTTCACTCAATGGATGCTATGCCCCTACACAAAGTTATTCAAGGCAGTTAAAATCCGAGCAGACTGTGAAGAACTGCAGGGGGATCTTGTGAGACTTGGTGACTGGGCATCCAGATGGCAGATAAAATTTAATGTGAACCATATGGAAAAATAACCTAAACTATACGTATACAATGCTGAATTCTCAATTAGGAATTACCAGTCAGGAAAAGGATCTTGGAGTCACTGTGGACAATATATTGAAATCCACAGCTCAGTGTGCAGTGGTGATCAATAAAGCAAACGGAAGGTTAGGAATCATTTTGAAAGGGATAGAGAATAAAACAGAAAACATGGTAATTCCTCTAATGGTACAACTGCACCTGGCATATTGTGTGCAGTTCTGGTCGCCCCATCTCAAAAAGACATAATAGAACTAAAAAAGGTAGAGAAGGGCAACAAAAATGACCAAGGGTATAAAGAGAAGTTTGATAAGTTGCGGCTTTTTAGCTTAGAGAAGGGACAACTGAAAGGGGATATGATAGAAGTTTATAAAATCATGAGTGGTGGGGAACACATAGATAGGGAGCAGTTATTTACCCTCTCTAACAGTACTAGAGCAAAGGGGCTCTCTATGAAATTAACTGGCAGCAGATTTAAAACAAGAGAAAGTCGTCCGTCCCCACCCCACCCCAGTACACACTTAACTTGTGGAATTTACTGCCAGAGGAAGCGTAGCTAGTTTTAAAAGGGGATTGGATAAGTTCTTGGAGGATAGGTCCTTTAATGGCTATTAGCCAAGTAGGTTTTGGAGACATAACCTCTTATGGTTGGGGGTTGGAACAACAGAGAATAGATTGCCCATTGTGACCTATTGGGTACTTCTAAAAGACAGAGACTGGCCACTGTCAGAGACAGGATGCTGGGCTTGATGGACTGCTGGTCTGACCCAGTGCAGAAAAACTTATGTTCTTAAATAACAATACACAAGTGTTCCACTAGTGCTTCTATAACTGCTTTGTACAGGGTTTTCCTGGAACTGCTCTGTTCCGTGCCTCAGTTCCACAGGAAAGACTACAGAATCACAAGCTTTCCTTCAACTTACTGTTTTATTTACAGACCAATGAGAACACAAAACGTAGCTGATTTCCAAAGTCCCCCAGCATTGGCCCATGCACTGTCAGACACTCCCAGTCTCGATCTGGGTTCCCAGAGCCATCCCTGGCTGACGTTTCTCCCTGTGTCAGCCCTGACTTGAGAAGCTGGCTTTTCTAACAATTGTTGTTGTTTTCTCAGGTGACCAGCAATTTCCCTCAAAGTGCTCACAGCAGGGAGGAAGTTAGCCATGAGAATGGTGCTTGGGCTGCTGGGTCTTAAAGGAGCTGCAACCTGCCACACTCTCATTGTTTGCTGCTCTTTTTATAGTTAAGTGTGTTTCTTTCAGCATGAACTTAAGGAGCTGGGATCTCACTGCCTGTGGAAATGGGCAGAAGGAGAGAGTAACCCGCTTAAAGAAAAAAAAAAAAGTACATTCTCTTTCTATTCCATTCTAGCCAATGCCATAAAAATTCCTCAGACAACAATCTGTAACTAACTAAAAGCCCCTTTGAAACCAATCAAAGAACTCTTATTGATCTCTGAGGGAATGAATAAAAAACTGTTTGTAAAATACTGCAAACTGAAATGGTGAAGTCCATTCATTAATTTTTGGTCTCATTTTCACTCTTAACCCATGTGTAGTTAAAAGAAATAAATAAATCTGGATGAACTGTTTCAAGTACAGCCTGTAAGCCATTTTAAACAGCAAAACACAGTAGACAGTCAACGGTGGCAGCTAATAAAACAAAAACAAAGAACCTCAACAAAATTTAAAGAAGAAAAAGAAAAAAAAACACCCTCCTGAAAGGCATATAGTTATTAACTTGATCCAGATTTCACAAAAATAATGGCAACTATGCATTTTTCAGCCAGAACAGGAATGTCTCTAAGAAACAGACTCTTCTGCTCATAATTATATTTCAGGAGTGGGCAAACTGTGATTAGAGGCCAAATGTGGCTCACATGCAGTTCAAGTCTCGTTCTTGGTCAGGGCTAGTCCCAGGGCCTGTGCTGTCTTTTTGGTACTGTGTCTTAGTTCACAGAGCTGAACTGCAGCTGCTCCAGAAGAATCTCAGCATCCAGGATTACAGAACAGCGGCTACACCAGCCAATCAGTAAACCAGGGAAGACTCAGACCTGGAGATATTTCAAAGGGGTGCATGCATGTGTCTTGTGGTTCTCAGCCAAATGAAGCTGGTATGCACCTCTTAGGGTTCAGAACTTTGCCCACCCCTGCTATATTAAAATATTTCAATGGAGGTTTATTTAAAGTGTTTTTAAACGATAGTAATCCAGTCCATTATGCATGCGCAGGCTTTTGTGAAGACTTAAATCAACAACTAAATTAAGCTTTTTCTTATTCTTATTCTTGTTTTTTTAAAAAGATAAATGCATAATGATCTGGGTGTTAGAGAATCTTGGAGAGGAGAGAGTGCAAAAATTTCTTTCTTAGTATTCCATCAAAGCAACTGAATTACCTCTCAACTCCCTGCTAACCCCAGGATGCTATTACATCCTGATAAGTGATATAGTATCTGCAATAGTCCCAACAGCCTTCTCATCTTGATGAAACAGGAGTGGCAAATCAATTGTTAAATCCAAACAGTGGAGTTACGCATCACACAGGGAATGCACATCCTCTGTATGATCTCCTGAAATCCTAATTAGGGCTGAAACGATAATTTGTTTCTTGCAAACATCTCATGAGAAGGCCCCTTGGCCAGCCTTCCAGGCGGCCACTAGAGGCTATTGTTGCGCTCCCTTTGGAATGGGGTGAGGAAGGGATAGGAGGCACTCCCCTGTCGCAGTATTTTGGCTGCAGCAGGGAAATGTGCCGCGTAGATAACCGGACCACGACAGGAAAGACAATGGCCCAGCTAAAGTTGGCTGGCAATGGGGCTTCGGCCAATGGGAGGGCACGGGCTGGGAGGCCCCTTCCCCTTTGAGTTGGGAGGGGCCTTCCCGCCCGCTGAGCTTCCTCTAGCTCATTCAGAGCTCAGAGTGTTTCGAATGAGCTGCGTTTCTCCACTCTCCGGATGGCCGACACAGCAATGGGGAGAACCAGAGCGAAGAAACAGCTGAGGGGGGCTGAGACGACCCAAGGCACGTCAGGGAAGGCCATGCCTCCCCCAGTAGGGGAGGAGACAGCCGTGCGACAGAACGCGGGTGCTTTCCCGGCTGGGGGAGTGTCCCCAGGGGCTATGGCCACACTAGGAGTGATGCAGGACAGGTTAGCGGGCTGTGAAGCCCTCATGGGGCACATGGCGGCAGTACACATTGGGGTTGGGCAGTAAAGGCCAGGGGGGGGGCACCCAGGAGCGATACAGGGGCTTCCCACTGGTGGCTGCTTGATGGGAATTCTGCCCGCGGTGTCGGGGGTAGTGACTCCGCTGACTGGGGGAAGTGGAGCGCAGTTGGCTGCTTGGGGGTAATGGCATGGGCCAGGAAGGAAGGCCTGGACAGCACAGGGGCTGTCTCATGGTGTGGGCTGGAGGGAACCATTCCCGCAGGGGGCTAGTGGAGTAGCTCCATTGACTGGGATGGGGGGCCTGCAGAGTGTGGCCTGGGGTGCCGCACAGGCGGGATCATCTGTGCCACCGGGAAGCATAATGGGAGTGCTAGCACCCCCCTTGTGGGGAGGGCCCCCTGGCTGGGCAGGCCAGGCCGCGGGATGGGGGCAGGTGATGGTGGGGCCTTTGTTGCATGGTCCAGGGATACACCCGGTGATGGGGGAGCCGGCGTGTGGGATGGGAGTCCAGGGGCAGGCAGCGGCCCAGGAACAAGAAACCTGGGCTGCAGGGAGCTCAGAGACTGACGCAGCGCCAGCTCTACGGAGGCGAAGGGGGGGGCGTGTTATCGTCCCTCCTTCCTGATACCGGGGTGTGTGTGTGTGTGGAGCTGTCCCAACACCGCACAGGCCAGGGGTACCGTCTGGAGCAGGTGGGGCACCCCCAGGATGGGGTGACCTCCCCTCAGTGGGGTATTCCGCCCCACGGCTTCCCTCACCGCCCCCCCCCAATCCGGGGGATGGTGGTACGGGGGAGGCTCCTCTATCGCCTAATAGCAACAGCCAAGGCAATCGGGGTGAACAAGGCAGGGAGGATGACCTGGTCTCCAGGGGCGTGCAAGAAGCGCTGCAGAGGATCGTGGACTTAGAGAGAGGATTGCAGGCTGTCACACAGGAATACCAGCCTCCACCGGCATCGGACCCGGGATACCAGCTGCAAGGAGGTAGGTGGGACCCAATGGGGGGTGGAGGCATAGCAAGATACATGCAGGGCCCCTGCCACTATGACCCATGGCGACAGATGCAGGTGTCAGGCTCCACCAGCCCCTGGATAGCGACCAGCGCCGTGCCTACTGGAGTGGCCACCTAGCCAGCTGGGGGGGATGGGCAAGGGGTAGGGCAAGGGGAGTTGCCCCGACTTTGGTGAAACGGGTCATGAGTCCTTATACCGGGCCCTTTCAGCCTGCCTCTGGCGGCAGTGGGGGGGGACTTGGTCCATACGGGGCACAGGTCTCACAGGTCTGGGCGCAGACGTTGAACATAGGCGTTCCCACCGCGGGGGTGCCAAGACCACCCATACCCCTCGGGGGGGAGGTATGCAGATGTTTCCTCCCCTATGGATGCTCACCTTCTCCAACCAACTAGAGAAAAAATCTGGAAAGGGGAGTACATTGACATCTTTACTCTTTACCAACTATTTACCAACCCCGTACCCGACCTGAAGGATAAGGAAGGGGGAAAGGACAAGGAGCGCTTTAAGCGCCCAAAGGTGGACCGGAACTGGGTCAATTGGATGCTAGTGTGGTCCATTTATCAGGGAGTGATGGTGCAGGCTTACCCAGACCGGGTGTACGCCTTGATGAAATCCGCGGACATAGTCTGACACGTGTGCGACAGTGGTCCCTCGGAAGCGTGGTTGAGGTACGACGAGGCGTTTAGGCACAGGGCCTCGTACACCCCGGGGTTAAAATGGGACATGCACAACCCTGATTTGTGGCTGGACAGTATGAACAACAGGGCTAACGCTCCCTGGATGGATAGCGGACATGTTCTGATGCGTGGGGGGGGGGGTTTGCACCGTCCAATGACCCCTTTCAGATCGAGAGCCAGAAGGTCCAGTATCCCGCAGCTGCCCAGTGCCGGGAGTTCGCCCATACGGGCAAGTGTAGTCGGGGCGTGTGTAGGTACAGGCATGCGTGCGCCATCTGTGGGAGAAGCCACACGACAACAGCGTGCAATAGGGGGCGCCAGTCAGGATTTAAGTGTAGGAGTAACTTGCCCCCAGGCCAAGAAAAAGGGGGCCAAGGGGTCGATATGGGTGGGGGCAATGCAAAGACCCCAAGTTCATTTAAGGTTGATGAGTTAGAAAGGGCACTGAAGGGTCATCCCAATAGGGTAGAAGTGGTGTATATAGCTGAAGGTTTTTGAAAAGGTTTTAAGATCCCTGCTAAGGATGTCAGGCCAGGAAAAGTACCCCGCCCCCCCTCAACTTGAAATCAGTGATAGGAATGGAACATGTGGTACTGATGAAGGTGGATAAGGAGGTTAAGGAGGGCAGAGTGGCTGGAACGTTCAAGGCGCCCCCCATGGAGGACTTTGTGATTTCCCCATTGGGAATAGTCCCAAAGAAGGTGCCAGGGGAATTCCGGATGATTTATCACTTGTCTTACCCTTGAAGGCGATCAGTCAATGATGCCATCCCTGGGGAACTCACGTCAGTCCAGTATGTGCCTTTCGACGATGCAGTTCGAGCGGTAAAGAGAGATGGCAAGTATGTACTATTGGCCAAGTGCGACACTAAATCTGCCTTTCGCCTCCTGCCCATCCACCCAGACAGTTTCCACCTTTTGGGGTTCCATTTTCAGGGTCAATTTTATTTTGACTGGGCAATATCCATGGGTTGTTCGATTTCCTGCTCCGCCTTCGAGTGTTTTAGTTCCTTGGTGGAGTGGGTGATCTGGCAGCGGGCAAAAGGAGGGGAGGTCAGGAAATATCTTGATGATTTTCTCTTCGTGGGCCTAGTCGGGACTCATGAATGTATTGGACTCATGGAGACATTCCAGGGAGTGGCTGACAAATTGGGAATTCCCCTCGCCCCGAAAAAAAACAACGAGGGGCCCAAAACCACACTCACCTATCTGGGCAATGAAATGGACACCGTTAATGGGGTGCCCCACCTCCCTAGGGAAAAGATCACCACCCTGAAGGTCAAAGTGGCTTCATGTTTGGCGGCAGTAAAGGTTACCGTCAAAGGGCTGCTGTCCCTGATAGGTAGCTTGAACTTTGCCTGCAGGGTGGTTGCACCGGGCAGGGCATTTCTGTCATGCTTGTATGAGAAGTTGAGGGGAGACTTGCTGCCTCACTATCACATCTGGGTCACGCGGGAGATGAGGGAGGACCTCCAGACATGGGCAGCATTTCTTTAACGGGACTAGTTTTTGACGAGAAGACCTCTTATTGGAAGCTGAGCTACAGGTTCACTCTGACGCGTCAGGGGGCTTATGTTTTGGAGTGTATTGTCATCAGTGGTGGTGTGCCGCCCCATGGCCGGAGGATTGGAAGGAGCGGGGGATTACCAGAGACTTAGCTTTCCTGGAATTGTTACCAATAACGGTAGCCGTGCGCCTTTGGGCACACAACTTTGCGGATCATTCCATCGTGTTCTGGTGCGATGACATGGCAGTGGTATATGTTGTCAACTCAATATCCTCCAGGTCCCCCAGGGTGATGAAGTTGTTCAGGACATTGGTATTAATATATTTGTGCCATAATATCTTATTTGTTGCCAAGCACGTCCCTGGTGTGAACAACAGTGCAGCCGATGCCCTTTCTCGCTTCCAGATGGGGCACTTCCGCTCCCTGGCCCTGGAGCCAGATGGATACTGGACCCCCTCTCACCTGCCATGTGGAACCTTGGATCCTAGAGTTATACAGCGTATTTCGAGGACCCTTAGCTGTGCGAACCCGTACCGCATATGAACGGTCATTTAAGGAATTCCAGGAGTTTAAAGCGAAGCCGGGGTGAGAATTGTCATTTCTGATTCATGAGGCGCAAATGCTTCAATTTGTGATGTCCCTCAGGTAGGCGGGTGTGGCAGTAGCCACCATTGCCGGTAAATTGTCAGCATTGAGTTTTGTGAGTCGCCTGGCAGGTCACACCCCGCCGGACAGGGGATTTTTTGCCCGCAGAATGTTGGGAAGTTGGTCGCAGGAGAATCCTAGGGAAAGAGATTCCCGGGTTCCCATCACACACACACACACCCAGTGAGGCTTTTTGATTCCCTGCCCAGGTTATGTTTCGATCTGTATGAGGCGACACTTTTTGCCACCGCATTTAAGGTAACATTCTTCAGGGCCTTCCAGGTGAGTGAAGTGGTTGCTGAATTGATGGGGGACAACTCGAATCAAGCCATAGCTATGGAGGATGTTAGGTTAGATCATCAGGCACTTTATCTTAAGTTGAGGCATTCCAAAACTGATCAACGTGGGAGGGGTCAGGTAGTTACCTTAGTGAGGTCGGGGTCTCCTGACCTTTGCCCGGTCCAGGCCATAGGTGAATACCTCAAAATGCACCCGCCAGTTGGAGAGATTTTATTCCGGCACGCGAATGGATCCCCATTGACAAGGCACCAGTTCACCGCTATCCTGCAACAGGCCCTTAGCAGTTTAGGGCTCCCTGCTCACGAGCATGGATCACATTCATTCAGGATTGGAGCGGCCTCCTTCGCAGCTGTGGCTGGAGTCCCGGAGGAGGGCATTAGGGCAGTTGGGCGGTGGCGGTCACGGGCCTACAAAACGTATGTGAGGAGTCACCCCCAGTAACCTTGTGCTTTGTCTATGCTTCCAGGTCCGGCGTGATTCATCAGTAGACGCATAATCTGGATTATTGGCCACAGCCTTGTGCGGTGGGCAAGGAAAGCAGCTGGGTAGTCTGTCATGGGGATCACAACTGGGGCTCTCATCCAGAGCCATGATATGGTGGATGGACCGCAGCGGAATGAGATGGCACCAGTTGCTCCCTGCCCTTAAGGAAGAGGCAAGGACGACTTTGCCGGATCTCGTGGTAATCCACCAGGACAAGAATGATTTACACAAAGCAAGGGGGTTAGGCTGGTGGCGGATATGAAATCTGCCCTCCTTGAAGTGGAAAATATTTTTCCTGGCATAGCCTTAGTATGGACGGAATTGGTGGGTCGACTGAACTGGAAGGGCGCCATTAGCCAGAGGTGGGTAGACAGGACTAGGCACAAGATTAATAGAGAAGTTGGTAAGTGGTTGAGAGAGAAGGGCGGTCCTACAATAGCCCATCGAGGGATCACATTTAGGACGCCCAAGTACTATCGCCCTGATGGAGTCCATCTATCCCTGGTGGGGAATGACTGTTATTTAGCCACGGTGAAGGCCTTTTTGGTTGAGTTGTTGGAAGTATGAGTTGGGTGCAGGTGGGGCTTGTCCGTTGTAACCAAAGGCGGCCCCCTTTAGTGGCAGGGGTCCAGTGCTGTATAGGATGTTGGATAAAAAATAAATAGTTTGAGGAGTCATCTCCATAAGAGATGGGGAGGCAATACCAGGTGCACAGGCACGGCACAGCCAGCATCAGGGTTAGCCTCCCTGGGAGGGGTGTCCAGCAAAGGCGGGCAGGAACATGCACGGTCCTCAACCTGGCAGCACCCCACTTCCTTACTCTCGTCCGAAAGGGCATTGTCCCCTCGGACTGCGGTGGCTAGCCCAGGCCCGAGGGGAGACATTTTGTTGTGGTAAGCAATTAGGGAGGGCATTGGAGGACACATCCAAGCCACTCCCAGCTGTTGGATGTTTAATCAATTGTGGTTAATGAGCACTGGACCTGAATTGCCATAGGGCAATTACCCCCACCAGTCTGATTCATAATTCCAATTTGAATAAAGAGTGCGGCCATTTAAATCGATCACTGTTGTCCTTGTCTCATTCCAGATGCACCAACAATTGTTACCAAGATCTTAGGACGATCTCGATATCGGTTTGAAATCTCAGCAAGAATCTCATCCAAATTTACTGTGTACCATTTACTGTGATTTACCATGTACTGTTTAATGTGTACCACGTTCATCCCAAAAATGCACACACACAAAATGGACACCACGGCTGTTCTATGCATGCACATCCCTCTTCCAAGATGGTGCCAGCAGCATCACCACCATTTTGGAAAGGGCAGCCATTTTGCGCATGCACATTATCAAGACAAATATGGTACAAGGTGAGTGGTACATGGTAAATCAGTATACAGGGCATGGTAAATCATGGCAAATCAAGAAAAATTCTCGACTGAGATTGAAAGTATCAAAAACCAGGGGGTTTCTCAGTTATTGATTCTCACTAAAAATGCGTTGAGAACCGTGATTCTGTGAGAGTATCAAGAGAAAATCGAGATCGAGTTTCAGCCCTAAATTCCTAATCTATCTTGTCCTCACTATAACAAAAATAAACTTCCTTGCCATCAGAGGCTTAACTCCCACAAAGGAAGTGTGTTCAGGATTTACACCCAGAGCAATTAACTGGAAAATACCCCCAAATAATAATTTTTTTAAAAAAAATGGATTACCTATAGACAATCCAAAGTTGGTATAAAAGTTAGAAAGTTTCAACCAAGTCTAACTATCATATGCTTTAAAAAGTTGAGAACAAATAGCAAAGTTAATGATGCACTCCCAAATAAGTGCTTAGTTATGATTATTATTATTTATTATTATTAACAAACATTTATATAGCGCCAGCAGTGTACTTGGCACTCTACAAAGTAATAAAATAGACACGGTCCCTGCCCCTAGGGCTTACAATCTGAGAGACAGGAGCTAGGGGAGAGACATAGGAAGGGGAACAGAGGGAGAGACAAGGGGTCTAACATTCATGAAGATGCGAGGTCTCAGGTGCACGTACTTGGCTTGGTTACGATGAGAATGACAGCAGGCAGGTCCATGTGGCAAGGATAAGGGTAAACAGACCATAGGTATAGGAAATAGTGGCTCAGCAGGATAAAGAGTCAGACAGAGCAGAGCGAAAGAGGTGAGTTTTAAGGAGAGATTTGAAGGTATGAAGGGAGGGGGCAAGGCGGATGTGGACAGGGAGGGAGTTCCAGGCATGGGGGGCAGCAAGTGAGAAGGGACGAAGGCGCTTAGGGGAGCAGGGAAGGCGTGGAAGGGTGAGAGAAGGGACAGAGGAGGAGCGAAGTGCACGGGCTGGAGTATGGAGGGCGATAAGTGCAGAGAGGTAGGGGGGAGCAAGGTTGTGAAGAGCTTTATAGGTGAAGACTAGGAGCTTGTGCAGGATTCGTTCAGGAAGGGGAAGCCAGTGAAGCGAAGAGAGGAGGGGCTGCACATGGTCGAAGCGACTGGCGAGGTAGATGACCCTGGCAGCAGAGTTTTGGACAGAGATGAGGGGAGAAAGGTGAGACCGGGGAAGGCCAGTGAGAAGGAGGTTACAGTAATCGAGGCGAGAGATGACCAGAGCATGAACAAGAGTTTTGGCAGACGAGACAGAGAGAAAAGGGCGAATCTTAGCAATGTTATGGAGGGAGAAGCGACAGGATTTAGCAACAGAGTCAATGTAGGGTTTAAAAGAAAGGGCTGAGTCAAAGATGAAGCCTAGGCTACGGGCTTGGGGGACAGGCAGGATGGTGACTCCATCAATAGTTATTGACAGTGAGGAAGGAGAGGAAGGATGAGGGGGGAAGATAAGGAGTTCAGTTTTAGCCATGTTGAGTTTGAGTTGACGTTGAGACATCCAGGTAGAGATGTCAGAGAGACAGTTGATGAGACGAGCTTGAACAGAGGGAGAGAGAGAGGGAGTAGAGAGATAGAGTTGAGTGTCATCAGCATAGAGGTGGTATTGGAAGCCATGGGAGGCAATGAGTTTGCCTAAGGATGAGGTATAGATCGAGAAGAGGAGAGGGCCAAGAACAGAGCCTTGAGGAACACCAACTGAGAGGGGGAAGGAGGAGGAGGTGGAGTTGGCAACTATAACAGTCCAACAGTCATCATAAGTCATCATAACTCATGCAATTATCTTAAAAAATCTAAGGTTTTGTTTGGTAAATAAAGTTTAGGACTGTGTCACTTGGTATCTGAGGGTATTTTCAGACATGACGAGATCACAGTCCACCGCACTGAACCACAGTGGATTCGGTGGTGTGGCTGTGATGGCTGGCACATCTGTTTGAGCCCTGCCAGATGTTCACCACAGTGAATGCCTGGCAAGGACCAACAATGACCACGATTCCAGCAGGCTCCGGAGCCGGAACCGTGGTTATATTGGCCACGATCAGAAAAGGACCAGGAGAGGGTCGAAGGTAACCTCAGTTACCTTGCCCCTCTCTGGATCGTGGCCCAGGCCACCGGTCACGGGCGGGCGCAGTGGCCTTACTGGCCACTGTGCCCACCCATCTCCCTGAGGGTGGCCAGCTGTCGGAGTGCGGCGGGGGGTCGGGTGGGGTCGCATGTCGCACCGCACAGCCCTCCCCCTCCTTGTTTCCCTTCAGTGATGGGGCCGGCACGTCTGAAGGACAGCCGGCCTCATCACGGACCAGGATCTCTTCACGATCCCAGTCCAGGGCTCAGTGTAGCGAGCCAAATGGCCCATCATGTCTGAAAATACCCTGAGTCATCAGGATACTCTACAGTCACATTTTAGAATACTCTTCAATAACATTTTCAAATTTTTGCCTGCAAACATTAGGGGTGAAATCTTATTTTTCTTCAAATGAAAGCTAAGATTTTCATTGCATTTTCACAAACGAGACAGACCAGGTATATATTTTATTTTAAAAGGACAAAGATTAAAAAAGGGCAAAGACTGAAAATTAATGATGCAATCTAAGATCTGGAAGGAAATTTCCTTCTATCATTTGAGTAGAAAAATGCTGTGCTTAGAAATTATCAAAAAATATAGATAAATGAGATTAAGGATTTTAGCTGTATTAATCTAAATATATCCATGGAAGATACTAGTTTAGATAGAAACAGGATGTAATCCTCTGCCATTACAATCAAGGGATGTGTGTGAGTAATTGACTTCAATGGATGGAAAGGATTGCACCCTCAGTAAGGGTACAGATAAACCTAGTAAATCAAAGAAAAAGGGACCCTTTAAAATGTATCCCAGTATGTGGTTTTTTAGAGGCTATAATAGGGTACGATGACTGTGTAAAACTGGTGAAGTAATGCTTATAGATAAACACGTTCCAGAAGGGTTGTTAAAGGGAAAAAGTGGGGGGTGGGGGGTTGGAAGAGTAGAGGAGATATACCTATGGGAGAGGGGCATGGGTGTTGAGGAAACAGGAAGAGATGAAGAAAGGGAGACAGAGAGAGATTCATGATTGGCAGTTCATGATTCTATAATGAAGCATGGCTGGAAAACCTTGGCTGGAGACTCAGGTTCCAAGAAAAGGGTGAGAAGGAACTTGTCTCAGCTTAAGAGACTGATGGGAAATACAGTTCACCAGAAAGCAGCTGACCTTTCAGGCTGATGGATGGCATGTCAAGAGGCTAGATAAATTATGTCTCCTCCAAAATGAACAAGAGCCCTGAAAGAAGTCTCAAGTGCTGATGGTTCTCTGAAGAAAAGTGTAAACAGACAAGACAGTAGCCCAACTTAGCCCCCCTCCAGATTAGTGGCCACCTGGTTACCTATTGGGTGGCCGCTAGGCATCTGCCCCAGTCCACCACAGGGCCAACCCACAGCCACCCCCCACGGCATCATACCGGAAAAGCCCACTGTGTGGGTGAATGATGGCTTACCCAGGCTAATGGGCACCCACACTCCCTTCTGAAATGTGTGTGCAACCACGCTCGCATACATATTCCCCCAGCAACAGAGAGTCCAGGGTGAAAAGCCTAAAGTGTTCCGAGCAGTGACCAATCCCGGACTCTCTCTCTGCTCCCACCAGTGCCCTTAAAGACAACACACGTCAAATTCTAACCTGCGTTGGATGAGGACAGTCTGGTTTCCAGCATGTACCCAATGCCCGCACCTCCACAGCAACCAGACAAGCAATTCCCTCTTCGCGGCCACCCGTTGGCGGCAAAGACCGACTTGTCGCGCCCCAGCAGGGACGCAAATAGCACTACCCTTACCGGGAGGGTGCTCTCCTTGAGCACTGCCTTGTTCCTCCCCAGTTTTCTTGCAACCCCCGCGGCAGTGTGTGCGCCGCGGGGGTGAAATTCAGTAAAGCCCACATGGCGGGAAGATTTAGTTCCAGCGAGGGTTGCTAGGCGACCCTCGCTGGGGAGAGCGCGAAGAACGTGCGGTTGATTGGTACACCGCCTGAAAGGGGCGGTGCACAGAATGAACTCCCCCGCTCGCCTCTTCAGTCAGGAGGCAGCGGGAGGCCGAGCAGCACCCTCCCACCCGCCCCATGAAACACTGTGGCTTTGCGGTCGCTTAGTAGGGCCAGGAAGGAATTTTTTGGCGAATCACATTATTGGGCCTATTGGTTGTTCATCTTTTTCGCCTTCCTCATAGTGTTTGGGGAGATTTGACTGATTTGAATTTGTCCCGTAGAATTTGTTATTGCTGCTATTTTGTTGAAGTTTGTCGCACTCTGCAGGGGTCCAGCACCTGAGTTAGGTAGGTTAGAAGATTAATTGGGCATCTCCTTAAGAGATGAGGGAGTGATACCAGCCGCAAATGCC
>QEPC01000099.1:209191-233686 GCA_003113815.1 Sphenodon punctatus
GGGGGGGGAGGGGGACCCCCCTCCACACCCATCCCCCCAGGAGTGGGGAGGTCGGGTACAGGGTGGGGAGGGAAGGGTCACTGCTTACCTGCTGTCTCTGAATGGCAGGCAGCGCGCGGGAGTCTCTCTCTCGGGGGACATGAGGCAGGGAGGAAGCACGCATGCGCGCTGCTCCCCCTTCCTCTGTCCCCTGAGCCAAGCTATCTCGCCAGGGCTGTCAGCGCGACCGCCCTGGCGAGATCTTCCATTGCACCCATTGAGCGCAATGGAAGGCTGTAGCCCCTCCCTCCACAGCATGTCCCATACGTGCTGTGGACGGAGGAGCTCAGCTGCCCAAATCGCGTTTTCCATAGGAAAACGCTTTCGGCGGCTGATTTTTGAGCCTTCTGGAACCCACTCCTCTGTAGTGGGTCCCAGAAGAGAAGTCAAGCCGCAGCAGCCTCTGCCTTGCCTTTGCAATCAGAGCGGAGGCTGCTGCAGCTGCGCTGTGGTCAGTGTCAGTGAAACTGACATGAAACTGACCACAGTGCTACAGCAGCCTCCGCTCTGAAGCAAAGGCAAGGCAGAGGCTGCTGCGGGCGGCAGGGAGGTTTTGTGGGGTTTTTTTTACTTTGAGCGGCGGCGCGGCGCCTGTTGGGGCGCTTGGGGGGGTCAGCGCCCCGAATGCCCTGGAAGGTGAGCCGCGCCTGAAAAAAATGCTGTCATGTCATTTGAGACACAGTGAGATTAGCTGCACCCGGGCTCAGACTGTGGAGTGAAGGCTGCCAGCAGGCAGGAAAAGGCCTAGTGGGGCGTGAATGGGCACCCCCACCACTCAGGTTTCCCTCTGGTGCAATAAAGCAAGAATACTCCAAGCACCCAAATAGCACTGGTTGGACAGAAAATGAACTGGATAAAAATGTACTGAGAATATCCTAAGCTAGGTGCCAAGGGGGATTCGTGGAGGCTAAGGGTGATCGGGATTTCTGCCATCCTCCCTTTCCCGCCAGACTGAGGGAGAAGACAGAGGGTTAGTGTTAGTGCCTTGGACCCTGCCCCACACTACCAGGATGCAGCTACCCTACGCATCTCTCTCCACAGGCGGGTATATTTCCTCCCCCTCAGCTCCAAGAGGGAGAGAGAGAGTGGGAATTGGAGGAAGCCTTTCTTAAAGTACTGGTCATTCTGAATACAGATAAACGTCCATGTAGGGACCTAGGCCTGGTCAGCCCAGTGGAGCAGGATGCATGTTAGTACGGAATGTCGCTTGGCCCCCTGCTCCAGCAGCAGCTGTGATCAATGTGCAGAATGATAAGCTTAAGGCAAAGGTGCAGTCTGTGCAAAACAGCCCATTGCATTCAGTAACAGCATGCTCAACCCCACACTGCTGCAGCCTCCTTCCACCCCAGGTTCCAGGCTACCAGTCCCTATGAGGATTGGGCGGAGGGAAGATGTGGAAACACTGGGAAACGAGTGTGCCCTATAGAACGTACCCAATATGGAAGGGAGGTGACAGCACTGCTGGTTACAAGAGACCCCAAGGATCTGGAACTGATGGACAAGTTGATGGCAACTGTCGAAGACATCGCAAAGCACATAATAGTATCTGGGAGAGAGTGGCAGCTGATGACAGCAGAGGACACAGACACACAACAGTCTGTGCCAGAACCAGCATGTGCGCTATCCACCAAGTCGGTCCTCACCACAAGCATCTCCCCAGCTGTCCCAGCCATCTCCACAGCAGAAGAGTCCACCAAGTAGAGTTTTCATTGGGATGGGACAAGGCAATGGCTTGACAAGTACATGAAACAACGACCCTAGTGGTGCCTGAGGTCACCACTGTACATCAGACTGCTGGTAGACCGTGTAGGGGAGTAGTAAGATATGGGGGCGGTAAGATATGGGGACATTGCTATTTCCTCTCTCCCCCTTCTGGTTGTGTACAAGGAAATTTCTGAGAGAGGGCTTTTCAGAACCTTGTTCCATGTGAGGCAACCTGCCTCGCCACAGATAGGTCAGGGAGGTTCAGTGACAGCTGGGGTGCGCACACAGCAGTTTGTGTGTATGGTTATCCCCTATGCAGAGGCATCTGCATCATAGAGCAAGCACCTCCTGAAGACAATGAAGAGAAATCTGGAAAGGGGAATGCATGGATATTGTTGCCTTGAAAGGGTGTCAGACCTAAACAAGAAGGAGGGAGGGTAAGAAGATGAAGAAGGCCAAAATGGACAGGAAATTTGCTGTGATGGGTGGCCTGTGAGAGGTGCCATGTCCTACTTTCCCCAGCCCCTGCTGTACCTGCATTAGTGAAGAGAGTTAAAGAGCCGAACAGCATCATTCATTTGCAATAGCATATAAGCACAAACAGTGTCAATTTTGTATTTGTATCTTGGATTTTATATTTGCATTAAAAATCTAGCAAAATAATGAATTATGAACAAATGCATAAAACAAGGTTCTGGAAGAAACGTATCACAAACTGAATAACCCAACATTCACCAGGACTGGATTGTAGTCACATAACAATTCTGAAGGAACTGAACAGCTTAAATTTTTGACATGCTAGCAAGAATATCTCATCTCACATTAAAAATAGCTACTAGAATGAGGAATTGAAATACCTACAGGGGTAAGGTGATCTTGGGAATTACCGACCAGTAAGCCTCATTTAACTACTGGTGGTCAGTGTTTTTACATTATATGTGTACTATGAATCCCAAACATTTTCTTAGTACTACAATGACTACCCTACATATCTCCAAATCCATGTTTGAACTTTTCTACAAGAGGCACATCCATATCTACAACTATGTTACTTCAGGCAGAATAATAGAGTTCTAATTTTAGGACAATGTAATGGTATGGAGATTATATACTATAGTATATACACACCTTTCCGTTTTAGCTTTGGGGATATGGTTATAAAAACAATTACATGTGATTTTTAATTACAATATATGGTCTCTACCAGCTTTGCCAATGAATCCTTTTACATTATATGAGATAAAATGAAGTTTCTAACCCACTCATATGAAAGCACCATTTATTTTTAAATACCACTCCAATTTCCCTTCATACCAGTGTTTTAAACCTGTCATGAACATTAGTTTAACAACCCTTACCAACTAAACTTCAGTTAGAGAGGTGGGGAAGGGGCATGTAAAGGAGACAGCAAATATCTCTAATAATGGTATCTGTCACAAGATTATCCAGATTTTCCTACCAGAATTTTGTCTACTTCACATATCCTTTTTACATCCAATCTTTCCAAATGCCTAAATATTTCTTCAGTTTCCCACAAAAGCTGGTCATTTTTTCTCTGCTAAACTCCATCCGGTAAAACTTGTTAGCCTTTCACCCACACATCCATGCCTGATCATCAGAACTTTCCTATTTCAACTCTGCTAGCAGAATCCAAGAAGCCATATGATTCAAGGCCTCCTCAGATTAGCAAAATCTCAGTGTTATCATTTTAGTGCTTTTTTGCAGGGTATTAAAAAAATAGCCTTAATTCTTGCAGTCTGTAATATATCAAATAACCTTAATCCCCCACCCCTTTCCTTTTTTCCCCCTTTGGACCTCCAAAGCCAGAAGAGTGTGCAGTACAAGGAAACTTTGCTGATTTGGGATTTTTTAATCCCTCTGGTAAACTGTTGATTAAATAACCAAATTATTGTTTTTCCTCAACAATTGAGAATACCGATGGCCATCCTTGTGGTTACCCAACAGAGGCTTTCAGAGCCCTAGATTTCTGCTCTTTCTTTTGGAAGTGACTCCTCCAGATGCCACCAACAAAACTCACAGATGAAAACAATCTATGTCAGAAAATGCCAAACACTTTTTTTGTTAATGACCTTTCTGGTACAAGTAAGCTGAAAATTATAGATTACACTCACAGGTTGGAACAAGAGTTGAAATGGATTGACTTTCATATTTGCAAATTCAATTTGGCTAGGTGTGTACATTGACAGATACCTGAATTTGAATGTGTGGTTCTTATGAAGTTTGTCAGATTAAATATTTGGCAAACTTCACAGCTTCACCTAGTTGCATAGTGCTTTGTTACTTCAGTATTTTATTACCTCAGAGATTTGATACTTTGGTGTTCTTTTTGTGTTTGTTTGTTTTTTAACTGACTTTTATTATAATCCATCATCCAATTGGGAACAATCCAGCTTCTATTGATGTCAATGGCTAAACTCCCATTGACTTCAATGTAGCTGGATTGTGCCCAATGTCTCTTTCATCAGTGAATCAACCAACAGTTTACATAATTTCCAAAAGAGCATCCGAGTCTCTCCCTCTCTCTCTGCCAAATAACAAACTACACAAATTATTAATTACCAAACAGCAAAGAACTGGTTCTGAAAACCAGACGCTTCATATATGAACATTTGAATGTGGGAAATTTGACAAATAAGGAGTTCATTTTGCACAACAACATATTTTAAATATCAAGCTGTGAAGTGTAAGGTCCATCAACCCCAATCCGAGGGAGTGGGAAGGGGGGGGGGGGGAGGTAGGGTATTTCGGAAGCAGTCATGCAAGCCGGCATGTAGTTTTGCATGAGTTTTATTCAAAGCCCATACACACCTTCCCCCAGCATTCCATGCCTAACACACACACACACACACACCCAGCTTTCAGGACTCTGGAGAGCTCACTGGCTGGGCTGTTCCTCCAGGTAGCTCCTCTCTCTCAGGCAGCTCCCTCCAGACTGACTTCCCTCTACTGCCATCCTCTGCAATATATACCACAAGGGAGGGGCCTCACGGATGATCAGAACAGGCTTAAAGGGGTCCGGTCTTGATTCTTCATAAAAGTCCTTTGATTAATCTAAAATGCTGTATGTTCTGTAGGGTCAGTATTAAGTATTAAATTATTTGTATCTATCACTCTGATTCTGAAACACTTATGCATGCTCAACTTGGTTTCAACAAAAAATCCTATTGAAAATAATATGATCACTTTTAAATTATGCATATATACAAATGTTTACAGAACTGGGGTCTATAGAGGTAGCTGGGCATAAATTGGCCTGCAGGCCCACACCTTTCAAGTCTGCAAGTCACACAATATTAGATTCTTTAAATTAAAGACTATTAAAAGTCTATTTCTGTTGGCAGCTGTTGCTATGTGCACTCTCTCTACAAATAATGCAAGGAAAAGAAATAGGGTAAGTAACATGTCCTTTGTCTTCAGAGGAGTTGCAAATAAAAGACTAACAATGCAATCTTGGAGTCCACTAAATACAAAAGTGTGTGGAATGGCGGGAGGGTTGGCTGTAAAGCTCATAAAATTGTGTGCTCTGAAAGAAAAGCAATTTGTCAGCAGGATACAAAGTAAAGATTTCTTGCTCAGAAATAATCATAATGGGTGGTTAAGTTTTCTTATTGTACCTAGCCCCTGGGCACAAATAATTTATTTAACTAAATAAAACAAAGGTCTGCTCTGGCAAGGAATGAATGTGTTGCCAAGTAAGAATGCCAATGATTCTGTTTAACCCCCTTGGGAATGCTTCCCTTTTCTCTTAGGAGAAACTATCTCCTGGTAAAGAAAACTCAAAGGGAAAGAACCTGAAGAAAACCAAGAGGTCATTTGCTTAATAGTAGTAATGATTTAAAAAATAAATAAATATTGGCAATGGGTGTGGAAGTTTACACAGATACTGATGCTCCTTCTTATCTGTGACATTGACAGCAGCAGCAAGGGAAGCAATGCAAAATAGAGGGGAAAAACATGAAGATACAGGATTGAAAAAGATCTTCTCGTACTCAAAATATAATTAAGAGAAGTAATCCTCGGGAAAGTGGTCTCATTAAATTGTTTTCAGGTTGCAATTTTATCTCATCTTCATCCCCATCAACAATCTTAAAGCAATGAAAGTATCAGTTTGCTTTCTAGTGCTTGGGTTCTCTTAAAACTGTCATTATTCAATTATCTGTCTATTCACTGGCACTAAGGTCCAGTACAGCTGATACTGTGAGCTCCCATTTAATGTTTTTAAACACACTTCTGTCCACTTGTGATACAATAAAACTTTATTGAATTCTGTTCCCACATCACACTTAACACCCTTCACTTTTATTGTTATGTAAGCCAATCTACTCCTCTCAGCAATAAAAGGCACATTTCTAACAAAGAAATGGCCTTTTCTTTCTTCAATACAGTGACAAGACAAAGCAAATTCAGCACCAACATGAAAGAAAAAAAAACGTCTTGAAAGGGAAGATGGAAATACTTAGGTATAATCTCTTCCCCTCCCCCTCCCACCCCCCTTTTGGGTGATTTCAGATGTTACACGTCCCGGAGTCACCACAGTGGATTCCCAGCAGTGGTGAACCGAACAACCACCCTCAGTGGTCAATAAAGGCTCAAAACAGACGTGACGGGACTGGGACCAGGCAGGGAATCGGGCCGCCAGATCACAGCCCGGGACGGCGCAACAGACATGACGCCAATCCCCGGGCGTGGTCAAAACACCCAGAATGAGCCGGGGAGGGGCAGGACACAGACATGGCCGCCTGAGGGCAAACAAAGCCAGAAGGGAATGCCCACACAAGGGAAACAGGAAGGGAGGGGGGAGAGGGAGAAGAGCCGCCCAGGTACCACACACAACAGGCACACAGACAGCGAGGGCACAGTGGAACACAGAGCACAAATACACACACCCGGACAGGAAAGGGAGGGAGGGGGAGGAGACACATCGGGACAGACAACACACAAGGCACAATGGGCAAGGGGGGACAAGGGACAGGGAAGAGGAGGGGAAACGGCACAGGGGCACAGCGGGACACAGGCAACGGCAACCAGAACCTCCAAAACAGAACAGCCCGCACGGGCACCCCCACAGCAACACAGACAGTCCCAGAATGGGGGACCCCAGGCAGTCCGGGCACAGCCACAGCGGGAGCACACACGGAACAGGGAGCGGGCTGGGAACAGTCCAGGAGGCACACTCGAAACCCAAGCACCGGCGAGCGGACGATGGAGGGGAGACAGGAGGTCCAGAGCAGTGAAGCAGATCCAAAGTCAGACAACACCCCCCCCCCTTCAACAGCCGGTGATACACCACCCCCCGGGAGTGCTGGTACCCACGGGCTCCGTGAATGCAGCCAAAGTAGGACACGGCCAAGGCAGGGTCCCCCTCCGCCAGACAGACCGTGTAGGCAGCCAGGCTGCACACAGACAGGGCGACATGGTCTCAGCCGCAGACCAGGCCACATGCAAGTACCTCATCTCCAGGATGCGCCCATCGGGAAAGGGAACCAGCCCCAGCGTCTCAGCATGCAACCGGCAGTCCCGGGCGTTCGCCTCAAAGTCCAAGTAACGCAGGTCAGAGCTCAGGCTCACATAAGCACCCGACAGGCTGTCCGGGCAGCTCAGCAGCAATTGCACTGCCAGGGTATGCCACAGGTCACACAGAGTCATGGTCTCGCGGAAGGACCACAGATGGGGAGCCCCATGGGGGCCGGAAGCCTGGTGGAAGCACAGTCAGCCATAGTCCAGCACACCAGGGAGAATAACACCACAGACAGGGGGACCCACATTCCCTCCAGGGACAGGAGGGGCTCGGGGGGGCACCAAGGCTGGCCGAGAAAGCCACAGGCTGCAACAGTGTATGGCAACAGAGTGAGGCGTGGGGTGCGGACCCAGCACAGCTGCAAGAACCGAGCACACAGACAGGACAACTGACACACTAATCAGGCTGGCAAGGACACAATGTTGCCAACAGGGAGAGGTGGGAGGTAATGACAGGAGACATGCAGCTGCAGCCTGCACGCCCGTGTGTGCACCGGCCCGTGCGCATGACTCCTGCCAGCGACAGCAGCTGCGCTCAATACCGCGCACCCGCCGCCCAGGCCCACCTGCCCTGCAGGAGTCAGCACAGGCAGCCGGGGAGGGGGGGAAGGAATGCCCGTCCCAGCCTATATCAGGGCCCCCAGAGGCCCCCCGGGGCTCACCTCTCCATGGGGCAGGACAGGTTGGGTACAAGCGGGATGCTCCTTGCACTCTGTGCCGAGTGGTACCGCGCCCACACCATTCAGTTGCGCATCCAGATCGCTGAGGTGCACCTGGGCGCCTGCCTGTGGGTTAATGCGGCCTGGAGCACTGCAGGGCCCCGCAGGGCTCACCAAGCCTGCAGGTGCTCCCTGGCCCGGCTCAGGGCACAGCGGGTGTCCGGGGCGGACTTACAGGCCATGAGCCGGAGCCGGACCAGGCCTGCAGCGATCCGCGAAGTGGCCGGGTGCCTCCAATGGAGGAGGGAGACCATGCGCCGGGCCACCCTGCTTGCTATGCCCAGTGGCTATGGGTCACGGAGCGGACCCAGGGTTGGTGGTCCTGGGCGCTGGCTCAGGGGGACGAGGCAGCCTGGAGGACACAATTCTGGATGGACAAGATCACCCTACTGTGGCTCGCGGAGCTGCTCACACCCTGGCTGGAGCGGCAGCACACCCCCATGAAGAACCCCATCCCCATGGTCCAGCGGGTGGCCATCGGGGTCTGGACCCTGGCAATGTCCAACTCCTGCCGGTCCATCTCTCAGCACTTCAGTGTCGGGGTGAGCACTATGGCCTGTATCCTTCGGGATGTCTGTGAGGCTGGGGAGGACGTACTCCTGGAAAGGGTGATCCAGCTGGTGGATCAGGGGCCCGTGATGGCTGGCTTCGTGGCTGGAGGGTTCCCCAACTGCATGGGTGCCGTGGATGGCACCCACATCGAGATCCTCCGCCCCTCCCCGGGAGAGGCCACCGAGTATGTCAACAGGCATGGGTATCACTCCCTGCTGCTGCAGGCAGTCGTGGACCATCGGGAGAAGTTCACTGACATCTTCACGGGCAACTCCGGGCAGAGTCACAATGCACGGATCATGACCATCTCCCCCTTTTATGCCCAGATGTACCGGGGGGACTTTGCAGACATGGGGATGGCCCAGATCGAGGGGGTGCTGATGCCCCCGTGTATCCTGGGGGACCCGGCCTACCCCCTCACCCGGTGGCTGATGAAGGTATATCCGGTCGCCCGGACCCCAGGGGAGGCGCTCTACAATACCCGCCTGTGTGCCAGCAGGACCATGGTCAAGCGAGCATTTGGGGCCCTCAAGCAGTGCTGGAGGAGCCTCGCCAGCCGCCTGGACTACATGGTGGAGACCTCGGCCCTGGTGATCGGTGCTTGCTGCGTGCTGCACAATGTGTGCAAGACCGATGGGGCCGCCCTCGAATACCCCATGCCTACCTGCCCTCTTGGCCCCGTGCCTCTGTACATGAACGCAGACAACCCAAGGGAGTACCATTACGCCAAACGCATCTGTGCCGCCCTAACCAGGCACATCAGCTGGGAGGCCCAGGCCTGAGGGCGCCCACCCCCCCGGCCCACACCCCCCCAGGGGCCCGGGAGAGTCCCTGGGTGAGCCCCTATACGGGCATGGTGCACCACCCCCACTTCTGGGCCCCTGAACTGACCACAGGAGGCGGCTGTGTCATCTGTGCGTTTATTATATCACCCACTTACCCGTGCCCCCACCACCGCCCCCCACCTCAGACTACCCTCTCCCTTCCCCCTCACCCCCTGGCCTCCGCATTTCCTGGGGCGCCCCCTTGAGCACCCTGTGGGGGGCACAGAGCTCTGGGAGCTGTCCTCCCCGCGCTGTCCGTGTCCCCAACGGTGTCCTGGGATACCTCAGTGTCCAGAGGGGCAGGCAGTGGTGGGTGGGAGGGAGGGAGGGAGGAACCAGGACCTGAGGGCCCCCCCTGGGCGGCTGCTCCCTCCGGAGGCCTATAGGGACTGGGAGGTGGATGCGGGGCCCCTGCTGGCGTGGAGGCGGTTGGGGAGGCAGTGGGGGTGCCAAGGGGCCCTGGGCAGGCAGGGTGCCCGGCAGGGCAACTGCCTGACATAGGCACACATAGTGCCCGCATGCAGGAGCAGGGAGGTCCCAATGTAATGGGACCTGTCCATCTTGGCTTAATGCTCGCGCATCATCCCCTCGACGGCCTGTTCCAGCTGCCCAAACGCCTCTACCTGCCTGCTGTGTTCCCGGTGCTCCCGCCACCACTCCAGGCACACCTCTGCCTGGAGCCTCTGGTCCCTTGCCTCCGCCCGCTCCAGGGAGTGCTCTATGGCCACCTCCATTCGGTCCACGGTCACGATCATCCGTTCCCCCTGTTCTGTGGTGGTCCAGACAATGTCCTCCGCCTGGTCCTCCCTATGGCGCCGTACCCATGCCCGGTGCTCCCTCATTCACTGGGCTGGGGGCATGGGCCCGGTTTGCTGTGGCCCCTCCGGCTGTCCTGTAGGGTACATAGTGGTTAGTCGTTTGCCGCCCCGGGCACCAGCCCCCCTTGGCGCCCACCTCCCCTTTCCCACGCCTCCGTGCCCCCCATCCCGCCCTGAGTGTCCCGGGTCCTCCACCCGGCCTACCTGCCCCCCCCTGCCCTGCCAGTGTGCCTCATCTGGGTCCTCTGGCTGCTGCCTGGGCTTCTGTGAGCCGACCTCCTCACTTGCCTGCCTCTGGTGCCGGGGCATTCCGTGCCCTGTGGGGTATGGGGGGTGGTTGATGGAGGGCTTCTGGGGTGTCCGGACGGCCCTCCCGGGCCTGGGCCCATGTTGCGGTCTGGCAGGGCTGGAGGGGGCCTTCCCCCTGGCCGGTCCGTCCCCGACCCCCTGACCCCCGGGTACGTCCCCCCATCCTGTGTGCTTGTTTACCCTTGATGGCTGCCTCTGATCCCTCCGAGGCTGGCCCCTCCATGTTGCTGTGCTCCCCCTGCGACCACTGGCTGAGTGTGATGAGGGTGCCGGCCTCGGAGTCTGGCTGCGCTCCGGGCTGCTGTCCGGGGGGGGGCTGCTGGTCCCCGAGGTCCCAGGGCGTTCCTGCTGGGGGTCTGGGGTCCTGAAGCGGGTGCCTTCTTGTGCGGTGGCGAGGGGAGGGGGTACCTCGGTGCGTTCCCTGCCCTGTACCACAGCACTCCCCATGAGCCGTGGGGCAACTATTGACCCCTTCATATGAAGGATGCGGTCCAGGGCATTGTAGAAGGGGGCGGTCGGAGTCCATGTCCGGACCACTGGTTGTTGTCCCTGATGGACTTGCACCCCCTCTTCAGCTCTTTGGCCTTGGAGCAGCACTGTGCTACTGTCCAGTGATGCCCCGCCGCCTCCATTTCCCACACTATCTCCCTGAACACATGCTCGTTCCTCTGATTGAGCGCTAGCTCCAGCTGATGCTCCAGGGTCCCCCAGATTTGGATTAAGTCCTGGGTCTCCTGGAGCCCCCACTGGCCCCCTCAGTGGTAGGGCCTTCTCCCCCTTCTCCCCTCTGGTGCCTCTTCCTCCTCCTCCTTCTCCTCTGCCTGGGCAGGGGCCGTCTCCTCCAGGGGCTCCAGCTCCCAGGCCCGTTTCCGTGTGTGCGGAACAGAAGTGGTGGTGGGGGTTTGTGGATGTTTGATTGCTGTTCTACCCTGCGCCCGCGTCCCTGCCGCTTTCCCCCCCCCGCCGGATGGCCCCCAAACTGCTCACCCACCTCTCGTGGTGCCCCCGTGGTGCCGGGTCTGCTCCCCTTCATTCCCCTTACCCGTTTCCGGGGTGCCTCCTCGCCCGGTCCAATCGATGTCCCCGGGGCTGCCTGTCCCAGCTGCTGCTGCTGTCCCTGCACCTCCTGCATGTGTAGCACAACCACCTCCTCCTCCTGCCTCGCTCTCTCACCATCCGATCGCCTCTGCCTCCTGCCTCGCTCCATCCCACCACGTTTCCCTGCTGCTGTGTGCACTTTAAATCTCCCTCCACAGCCTGTGTTGTTGCTAGTTGCCTGGCAGCGATGCTGTGTGCTTTGTCCCTGGTTGGGAATCATTTTGTTTGATTCCGGCCGATGATTGCCATCTAGACGTTACTTTTTTTTGTTTCCCGCTGGGAATCTCTTTGACCACGCTTTCGGAGATGGTTCGGGCTGGAGGTCCGGAAGCATAGTTGATTTTGACCCCATGTGCGTATTGACTGTGGTGAACATCTGGCGGCCGCCGAACAGACGTTCAGGGCGCTTTGGCCCCGCCGCGGGATTGACCGTGGTTCACTGTGGTTGAGCGTGATTGCGTAACGTCTGAAAATACCCTTTGATAACGCCGGAATTTAAAATAGAGTCATGCATTTTAATCATCAGAATGAGATGGTGACTTTCTAAGATTTACTAGACCTGGTTAGCCAAAGGGGAGGAAAAATGGGAATCAAACTACAACTTGGAAGAACCAATTTGATAGTGGCAATGTATGGTGTTACCATTTAGCCAACAGAGAGGGCTTTGTCCTTTTAATGTTAAAGAACCACTATAATCTGGGACCTGCAATGACTGTGTTTTCCCCATTGGCGGCAATGGAGAAAATGCAGCCAACACAGGTCTTCGACCATGCTCTATTAGAAGTGTGCATTTCAGGTCTTCTGAAGATGGAATTCCCCCAAAAATGCCATTTCAGGGGAGGTCAAAATCCCGAGAGCCCCCCCCCCCAATTTCAGAGCCCCAATCCCAGACCAGAAGCACCATTAGCCCCACTGGCTTCTCGGTGCTAGCATGCATGGGGGACATGTCTCCCCAATATTTTCCCTGGGGGTCGTCTCCCACAATGGTCAGACTTAGTCCAATCCTCCGTTCCCCTGCCATGGTCCCAGTTAGGCAGGAAGTCATTAGAAGAGGGACAGCTTCCTTACAGAAAGCAGCAGCGGCACGAGGGAGGAGGACAGTGGTAGTCTGCGGCACGGTGTGCCATGGTAAGGTTGGTTAGGAGCATATCAGTAACAGGGACAGGCAGTGCAGCTGCAGCAGGGCACCGTATGCCTGTCACTGCTGTCTTTCCATTTCTTCCTTACAAGGCAGCAGATGCTGGAGTGCCCCATATGCTCCCAATGCTGGCTCCATCGGTTACACAGTAGCTGGGGAAAATGGGGTCTCTGCTCCTGCCTCAGCAGCAGCCAGCCACACTAACTGTGGGGGTTCCTAAATATGGCCCATGCTGCCAAGCCCGAAGCTGGAGGGAGGAGCGTCTAAAGCCCCCCCACGGAGGTGTCCAAGAGCCGCAGGTTTAAACTGCAGTTTAAATCCCGCTTGTGTAAAAAAGGCAAGAGAACCTGCGTAATTTCAGATGTGACAGGCCCTTCAGCCTGCCATGCTGAACCACGGTCTGGGATCCGTTTTGGATCCTGGACAGGAATCTGCCCATCCGTCCTTTAGACGTGCCGGTAGAGTCCTACAGGGGATCGGGGAGAGGGCGGGGCTGCGCAGCGCAGTGTGTGGCCACACAGCCCCCTCCCCTCACACTCCCCTGCCCTCTGGGAGATGGGTGGGCACAGCGGCCAATCCTGTCGCTGCGCCCTGATCCCACATCGTGGTCTGGGCTACGATCCGAAATTTGCCAAAGTAACAGATGTTACTTTTGGCCGATTTTGGATCGTGGTCCAGCTAACCACGATTCTGGACCTCCAGGCAGCCAAAGGTCCAGAATCGTGGTCAAAATGATTCCTGCCGGAGGTTCACCGTGGTGAACATCTGGCAGAAATCATTCAGATGTTACGGGACTTTCGGTCAACACAGGGGATTCACTGTGGTTGACCGTGGTCTCATAACGTCTGAAATTACCCTCTGTCTGCCTCAGCTGCTTCTGCACCCAATGTAGCTGGCTCTGCAGTTCTCCCTTCCCCACTCAGCCCAGAAGCCAATGGAACAGCTGAGCAGGAATTTTGTCCCCACTCAGCTGGTCTACCTCTCCCTCACCTTGCTTGCACAGATGCTGTTTCTGGTCACCCAGGCCAGGTGTGTGCTGCTGGGATGTGGTGTGTGTGTGTTTGTGTTTCTGGGGTGCGTGATCGAAGTTCATTGTGCTGGTGTGTGTAGGTGTTTGGGGTGTGCACAAAAAGGTGTGGTTTTTTTCATTTTAGTTTTTATTTTTGTTTTAGTTATTAAAATTGCATGTGTTTTAGTTTTAGTTATTAATTTTTGTTTTAGTTTTTAAGTTTTGCTTTAATTTTCCATTGGTTTCAAAGGGAAACAGATTTTTTGCTGTATCTTCTTTGTTTTACATCCAGTTTTGGATATATTATACCCCTCACCCAAAGGATCCTATCTGCCATATTTCAGAAAGATTGGAGAAGTGGGTCTGATTTTATAAGCAATAGAGATTTTGTGATTTTAAGAGAAGTTGCAACTCACAGGTCTTGCCTCTGTTTAAATACAGAGGTTTTACATTGGTTCTCTGACAGTATCCCATCCCCACTTGCAGAGAGTGCCCCAGGGTGGCAGAATATCAGAGACAAACTGGCACACAGCAGGCGGGCACAAGATGGACCATTAGGCACACTGGCATGGCCAGAGAGAGAGAGGGTGATTTCAGAAGTGACGTGTTCCAACTCACCAAAGTGAATCCCACCCCGGTGTGAGGGGATTCACCGCAGGCTGTGGTGACACGTGCGGCCCAAACAGAAGTGACAGGATCGTGACCACCACCCAGGGGGAATCAGAGAGAACATGGGCCAGTGGAACACAACAGACATGCAGTGGAGATGTGGACCGCGGTTCGAGCTCCAGAATGCACCGCGGCTGGGGTCAATTCCTTCCACCGCGGCTACGGGTTTCCGCTCAGAAGTTACTTTTCATTCACCCCACTTCTGGACCTCCTCCCTCCCCGACCTCACGAAGCGTGGTTAGCTTCACCCCGGGCCGCGTTTGACCGTGGTGAAAATCTGGATGCGAGGAAACAGACATGCATGGCGCTTTCACACACCCCCACCCCCCCGTGTTTGACTGAGGTTGACTGTGGTGGACATTCACCACGTCACTTCTGAAATCACAGAGAGAGAGAGAGATGGACAGCAGCAGTAGGAGGAGGCGAGCACTGATGTTGGCCCAGGAGCACACAGACAGAACTAGACCCAGGTATTGGCAATGTGTTCAGCTTGCCACAAGCTTAAAAAGACTTAGCATGCCTGCCCCCACAAACCATTCTGATTGGTAACAGCATGTGCAAAGAAAGACCTTTCAGAGGGATTCTTTTTTGTGTCACAGGCAACTAGACAGAAGAGATGTTAGTCATTCTGTGCTGGGCTTTCCCCCACCCTTCTGACCTCTTCTTTACCCGACAGCCTGGAGCCAGTGGTCACCTGCTGCAACCTTGCAGCCCTAATAACTAAAGCATTTTTCGGGGGGGGGGGGTTAGTTATTAACCCATTTGTTTTCATTTTCTGAATAACAAAAATGAAAATTACTTTTTTGTTTTAGTTATTCATAAAATGACCTCTGCATTCTGTGAATTTTAAATAAAATAAAAAAGCTTTTCATTGGCATATCAGCAGTTTCCTATGAGTTTATTTAAATTTATTTACAGGATATATACCATTCATTATGTATTATTTATAATTTTAATGTAAAAAGTGTTTTCCATTAGTTATCTGCACTAAATTTCTATGGAAGGTCAAAAAATCAAAAAGGGGGGAGGGGGGGGAGTGTGTAGGGGGAGAGACAAAAACTGGAAAGAATTAACCTCTGTGCACATCCCTATTATCCACCATCCTCACCAGTGTGGCAGTACTAACTACTACAACACTTGTTAACACAGCAATTTGTCTCAGATAGTATAGGGACTGTCAGGGCTGGGCTCAATAACTACCAAGAACTTTAGAACTGCTACATATACTCTCCAGGCTCACCCCCACCGTGTAGGCTTTACTGATGAGCAAGAATTCACAGGCCTTAAAATAAATTCAATGATGAAATACTGTGCAAAGCTCTAAATGCCTCTGCAACTCAGGCTGCAACTAGGGCTGAAGAGGCAGCAGCTGTTACCGTGCCACCATTCCATTCTGAGAACTCAACACTTAATGTGTCTTGCCGCCGACTTCCCCTCGATATTTCCCCAATTCCACATTACCTGCAGCCAGTATCTGCAGATGTGGCATGTCTGCAGTTTGTGAACACAAGCGGTTTTATGCCGCCTTCCGCCACTGAGCGCGAGTCCCTGATTCACCGTGATGCTGAATAATAGATCACTGAATGAATGAACTTAGGGTGACTCTGACTACCTGTTTCAGAGTCCACTGCAGGGGCGTAGCCATCGTGGTGTGGGGCAGGGAGCGCATTTGCACCTGTGTCCTGCCCTGGGAGGGGGCTGGCAGTGATCAGGGTTGGCCCCAGGCATATGTGGCATTCGAGGGAGCCGGGAGCCCTGCTCCCGAGTCCCGGAGGAGTCTTTCTTGCACCACCGGCACCGTCTTTTTAAACAGCTCAGTTGTAGCCCCGCAGCGCTGCTACACGGGTGGGGGAAGAGTCCCCCCCTTCGTAGCGAATGTTGCTGCCTTGTAAACAAAGTTCTTCTTTGAGGGGCTCCTTCCAGTCTCACAAATGGGAGAGTGTACCAAGCCTAAAAGAGGTGGTGGGAGAATTTTCTAACAAAATCTTTGTTATCCCTCCTTGTGCACTAGTTGCTGTCTCTGTCCCACTTAGAGTGCAGGGATTCCCCAGCAGCAGTGAGCGAGTGCCTGGCTNCAGACCTCTCAAAAATATATGGTCTATAGTTTCCAGTTCATTTTACTGACAAATACAACGCCTCTGCTCCTTCAGCAATGCATTGTGCCTTGCTTGGACTATAGCAGTCTCTATTAGCTGAAGGCGAGCCCTTGTGTAGTTCCTGCGTAATTCCACAGAGCTCATTAAATCTAAATAGCTTTCTAAGCCAAAGAACTCTTTGATATGCTTCATCCATGGGGCCACCTTCCACCCAGTTAATATTGCCAAATCTTCCTGCCTTCCTATGTCCAATATCCTATCTTTAAGTTGTTTCTTTTGCTGCATTGGGGACAGTTGCCACAGCTCCTGCACCAAGAACCCTGTTTGATTAAGGAAAGTGTAAAAAGTAGAGAGCCATGGGTAAATCTGTGGGCTGGTATTCGTTAGTTCTTCTAAAAGGCAGAGGTGAGTAAGAGATTTCTTATCTTGATTTACTATATGTATCCAGAAATTTAGGAATGCAATTTTCTTAAGGCATAGAATCGGGAAAATACCAGTTTCTGCCTGCACCACAGCTGCTGGAATTGCTTGGGGAACCCCTAGTAAGTCTCTCAGGAATTTATTTTGAATTATCTCAAGCTCTCGTACATGCACTACAGGGATTATACCTTGGCCATAGTTTAAAACCGCCTGGGTCTTTGCCTTATATGTCTGCAGGATTTTAGAGAAAGAGACTGCGTCGGATTGTTTGGCGATAGCCAAGATAGCTTTGGAGGAGGATCTTGCCCTCCCTGCTATATGGAGTCCATGGCCTTTCCAGGAACCATTTCTATTAAATACTACTCCCAAGTAGCAAAAAGAGTGCACCTCCTCCACCCTTTCCTTCTGTATCACCCAGGCACGCTTTCTTGGTCTTTTCCCTACCACCATTATTTTGGTTTTATCAAAATTTATCTCCATTTCATTCTCCTGGCAGTAGGTCCCGCAGGCTTCTAGTAAGGTTTTTAGGCCCTTCCTGGTTTGTGACAACAAAACAGTATTGTCAGCATATTGCAAGATCGGCACTGGGTATATTTTTATCTTTGGTGCACAGTGATCACGCACCTTCAATATGCTGCTCAAATCGTGTCATTTTGTTAGAAAATTCCACCACCACCTCTTTCTAGGCTTGGTACGCTCCCATTTGTGAGAATGGGAGGAGCCACTTGAAGGAGAACAGAAGGCTGCTGCCTTGTAAACAAGGTTCTTCGAGATGGCTCCAACATTCTCACAAGTACCCACCCTTCTGACTCCACATGGAATTTTCTTCCTAATTGCGTAGGGTTGGAAGGAACTGTGTTGGGTTTAGGTACCCTATATAGGGTGGGGGCATGTGAACGTCACGTGGGGTTTTTTTAAGCTAGTGAGCTTGGTATATGTCGGTAAGAGAAGGGCGCGCAAGTGAGAACGGAAGGAACCCCTTGAAGAAGAACTTTGTTTACAAGGCAGCAACTTCCCCCGCACCACAGTGGCTATGCCCCTGGCTGCAATGCTGCGAGAATCACAAAACTGTCGCACTTAAAGGGAAACGGTGGCAAACATGCTGCTTCCGCGTGAAATCTACAGTGGCGAAAATACCGCGGCAGCAACCGCGGCAAGCGAGTTGAAGGCACGAAAAGCGCTCCCTTCCTTACCATGCTGCTTGGTGCGGAAGAGCACTTTCCACCAGTAAATGCTGTCGCAGCGGTACTGCATTTCAGCCAAAGCTGCAACTAGTAGAACAAAAGATTTCATTCAAAATATATTAGATTAAAGAAAAAAATATTGGATTATCCAAGAAAAAGGCTTTACCCTTTTGACATATGTTTGTGCCATGACAAAGAAAAGGGGACTCTGATATATGGCCTACTGGTTTGTCCAACAGTGAGGCGAATAAAAGTGTGGCAGCAACAATTACACTTTCGGCAGTCAAACCTGTATTGAAAATGGTATCTTCGGATACTTATCGGCTAATAGGAAATTAACTTTGCCACAAGGCTTACAATGATCACCAAGGTCTTGATTCTACAAAAATGGAAGAGTAGCCTATGACCCCAGGATATCACAGCAGTAGTGAAACTTATTAGAGTTGGCAAGCAACCAAAGAAAGAATAGCTTGGCATCATAGAAATCATTTACGAAAATTATGTGAGGATATGTGGACACCATTTCTTAACACATTTAAGTTCCCACGCTCGTTATAAATATTACATCTGCAGAAAACACAGTATCACAGTCATGGTCATGTAGTAGACTGTGCTGCAAACCTCTAAAAACTTTCCAACATATATGGAACTGGAATGAAACGTTCTTTATTTTTTTTAAAAAAAAAAATCTTTAAAAAATATTGATAGTGCTTGGAAAATGTCATACTTGCACTCCACCTAGCTTCCCTCCCCTCTAATCCCTCTTCTCTCCACCTTTGCTTTTGTCCCTATTCATGTATGGCTTTTCCTGTTTTATTATTGTAACCCTTACCCTAATGTGTTATGTTTACATAGTACTGTTGTGTGCTTTTGCTGCCTGATTAGTACTATATAGTTTTACAATTCACCTGAGATTCCATCCAGTATATGGTATTCAGGAGCATACATATGCTGTAGGTTATTTTCCTGTCTGCATTTTTATTGTCTCTTGGATGTTATTGTTTTTTCAAAAATCAATACAATATTAAATCACAAACACAAAAAGAAAACATAAAGGTGAGCAACCTGGCATGAACCCATGGATGAAAGAAAATTCAGAGATAAGGATGCAACTCCCTCCCTCTCTCCATAATAATCCTGCTATGGAACCTCTGATCTGTAACATCACTGTCATGGACCACAGAACACCCAGGCCCAACTGGATGAGTTAGGAACAAGGTGTCAGGCTAAGCAAACCATTTCCTACTCTTCATGGGGTTTGAGTAATACTCCCAGGATTAATTTTCAGTATAAGGTTGACGCTAAGGCTACAAAAAAGGTGTGTGCATACAAGCCTTGCATTTGAACAGCTAAAAAGTGAGAGTTCTTATGGAGAGACAGATATTTTATGCCACAATTTCAGAACCTATCTATAGTATTTGTCTACCTACCTTGGGGCTGAAAGGGAATATCCATGGCAAATGTCATAACTAATCATTTCATCCAATTTGAATAATATCTGCTGAGCCAATTAATAACTGCTATTTTGGTTCATCTTTCTTGGAAATCCATTTTGGTTTTTCCAGATATTTGGTTACTCTAGTTCATCTTTTTTTTTTCATGCTCAGTGGCTAAAATGTAGTAGTCAAAAAAAGACGGGCCGGGGGGGGGGGGGGAGTGTGGATATGTAAATATCCATCTCAGTAGCAGATATTATTCGGATATTTGGATGGCTATCAAAAAATGCAAATAACCATGAATACAGAAACCACTATTCATTTCAGCACTAATCTACTTTATAATACTTTGGAGATAACTACTGCCATAGTATCGAATTCCATTTTTAAAATATGGACATCATGCTTATTAAATAGCAAAAAGAAAGGCGAAATACATTACATCTTGCACTTAACATCTAATGAATGGATCACAAGGAACAGAATTGAATGTTGCTCATTCATGCGAGAAATTATAGCAGGTGGATACATCCTCCGCAAATTTCTCCCCCCAACCCTGTAATTCCAGCGATACGGGGGCAGAACTTTGTGGATCACCATACACTGAAAATTGTAGCCCAAAGTTACTCTCATACATCATTATAAGAAGTACATCTGCTCAGACCACACCATCACAGACATGTTTTATTTTCTGTGGATGGTAGTGTGCCCTGCAACTAGGGCTGAAATGAGATTTTATTTTATTTATTTATTTTTTCACAAAAATCTCGCAAGAATTGAGAATCATTACTGAGATCTCGGGAAAAACTCAGTAATGGTTCAAGATCCTGGTTGAGAATTTGTCCATTTACCATTTAACACGATTTATCGCTTACCGTATAACAATTTACTGTGTACCATATACTGTGTTCGGCCCAGTAATGTGCATGCACAAAATGGCCACCGTAGCTATTCTGTACATCTGCATCCCTCTTCCAAGGTGGTGCCAGCATTGTTGATGCCATTTGGGAAAGTTTACCAGGATGAATACGGTAAGCTAAGCACTGAGCAGTACACAATAAATTGGTATATGGTTCACGATAAATCATGCTAAATTGTAAATGGTAATCACAGTAAACAGTAATTCAAGAAAATTCTTGAACAAGAAACTGTCGAGAACCGGGGGGGGTTCCTGATGAACAGTTCTACTAAAATGAGTCACAAACCATGATTCTTGGGTGAGAACTGAGAAAAAAAATCATGATCGAATTTCAAGCCTACTGCAATCCCTTAACAACCTTCCCACTCATATGGAACTGAGTAACACATTTGTTATATTATTTTTAAAAAATGCTTCTCATGTCCAGTAACAGATTTTTAATACATGTCCATTAGAGCTGTATTCCTTTTGTTACCTCTTTACTTAAAAAAACAAGCAAGCAAACAAGCAAACATCCACACACACATTCTGGAGGGAAAATATCTGTGGTTTTTTTTAAAAAGCCACAACATATATTAGTGCAAACCTGGATACTGGCCTGGCGACTGCCAGAGAGAGGACTGAATGAGTGAGACTCTGGTCAGCCCTTTCCATGCTGAAATGCATGTCGCAGCAGGAAGAGTAAGGGACAGTCTGGATGGTTAGGTTTCTTTATTTAATCTCCTTCCCAATTCTTGAGTGGGGATTGCTGTCCCACAGAACAGGCCATCCAGGTCATTGGAAACCAGGACCATTCATACAGATCATGTGTCCACAATGGCACAAACCCTCACCCACACAGGTTCTTCCAGAGGTTCTCTTGAGACTTGGCTATGAAATGTGCATGGGAGTGGAAAGATAATACTCCACAAAGTTTTTAAATAAAGAAAATGAGCTGGTGAAGTCATAGCTAGCTCTCCCTTTAAGGTATGAATATGAACCCCATGACCAATGTCCCTGAGCACCTCACAGTCTTTATGCCCACAACTCCTCTGTAAATTAGCAAACTGAAATGCAGGTGGAGTTTGCATAGAGTTTATGTGACTTGGGTGGGGTCACAGAGGAAACCCACAAGAAAGCAGAGAACTGACCTCAGGTCTCTTGAGCTATAGACTAGCACTCTCACCTTCTCATGGGCAACACCATATACTTAGATGATAATGTGGTATCACCTGCAGATCCACTATAGTAGGTGGAAAATTAAAACAATTGCGGAGGGGAAATACAACAAAGCTTGGGAAGGCAATACTGAGTTTACAACATGTCCGCATTTTTATCCTTTCACTTTTCTCATATTTTGAGTGAACATAAAGACCACCAGTGTTGGAGGTCACTTGTATAAATCCTAAATACTGATCTTCTAGGACATATACTCAGTTTCCCATTCACAGAATATCTACATTAACACACTCACTCTGTATATTGCTGCTGACAATTTAAAACCTTGAGGAGCATACCAACAAATTAGCTATAGCAGGATGAGATTACACCCTAATGGAATAGTCTGATGAAACATTAATGCCTTAATTATATAACTGGTGCATTTCAAAGCTTGCATTCAAAGAGGTACCAGTGCAGTAAATTCCCAGCATTAGAAGTCTGAAACTAACAGGATTCTGTGGATCACATGCCATGCCACAGAAAATTTATAATGGAGGAAGACAGATCCTTAAAACCACAGTTATTTTACCTATAGAAAGGGCTTGGAAGGAAGCCACGTTTACACAGCAGTATCAATCAAGCCGGATTTAACTTACAAAGAACCTAAACATCCCCCAAAGCTGGGGTTGAAACTTGGCTCGTAATTCTCGCTCGTTTCCGATGAGAAGGGGGGATTTTTTCATCTTGCCTTGAGAGGAGAATCCCTCCCCCCGCTAGGGGGTCAGGGTTGCAGGTGGGGGCGGGGAATGGCTGGCATGGGGGCAGAGGTGAGCAGGGGGCAAAGACAAGCCCTCAGGGCACCTCCAGTCCCCGCCTGGCTTCCACACCTGAGAGGAAGCCAGGAGTGGGCTGTACCAGGGTCAGGAGTTTGGGGACCTAGCAGGGGTCAGACAGGGGTTTACTCATTGTCCGGGGGGGGTGTTGTGTTTCCAGACTCACGAGACAGTGAGTCCTGCCAAACCCCCGCTCCTGGCCCTGCCTGAACTTTCGTTTCCCCCTAGGCGGGGGCCGAAGGTATCCAGTTGCCTTGTCTTTGATCACTGCTTGCCTCCATCCCCTGTGCTGCCCCCACCCCCACGAACCCCGGTCCAAGTAATTTGCGAGAACTCGAGTAGGTCAAGAACACCCAAGTTCTGCCCTCCCCCCTCGATTCTTGCGAATTATTTGTGAGAAATATTTTCCCCTTCAGCCCTACCCAAAGCACCTCCAGTGACCGAGGCTAAAAGGGGAAGTGGACTAGGAGACACAGGGTACTTCTATATGAACACAATTATCCTGGTAATAGCTGTAATTCCGGAATTACTTCCTGGGATTGTTAGCCCAGGATAACTGTCTACATGATCATTAATTTTCAGGGATAAGCACTATCTGAGGATTGCAGTGTACCTACCTATACCGGTATAAGAGTCACAAGGAGGACTGCATCAGTCTCATGGTGCAGCACAGTTGAATCTCCGTTCCGGAGAACTTCGACTGAGAGGAAAATGTCTCTGCTAGAGCATTGGTTTTGTCATTAATTGTCCAGGATGTAAATTTCCAGAGGGGATGCTGTATTTGTATAAAGAGCTGAGACAAACAGGACAGTTCCAAAGGGAACTGGATTCCACCACAGACAGCACAGTTGAATTTCAGCGCCTTTATATGCTCTGATTTCTGGGGAAACAACAGATTGATCGGGATGCCAGTGGCCTTGGAGACAGTGGACACGTCATCTTCCCCCTCCATTTCCAGCTGCCCCTCTTCCCCACCCCTCGACAATCTGAGTGTTTGGTGAGAGACCCTAAAGAGAGGGGCAATATCCCCAGATCCTGAGTGCCTCTCCTGGCTGCCATGTGGGAAGTTGTGAGACACTCTTCTCCCAACGACCTTGCAGCGACAGCCCCTTGCTTTGGCGCTGGGGGCCCACAAATGCGCCCAGCACCAGTGCAGCATGCACGCGGCTCAGCACGAGCCACGCAGCGCAACACACACAGGACCTTTTAAAAATGATCCTCTACTGGATCATTTTTCCTTGACTGGAGAAGGAAGTTTGCCTGTGGCTGGAGTTACTGCGCAGGCGCAGTTTCTGGTGGGTTGGCACTGCCGGCTGATCTACCCAGAAGCCATTTTCAGGGGGGGTGGCCAGCCAGGGCAACGGGTTCTAATGGAACCCATTGCCCAGCCATTTTAATTGCCTGAAGGGGCGCCTTTTTAGTCACCTCTCCAGGCTGCACTGCGGTGGCGCAAGGCCAGGCAGGAAATTTGCGGGTGGGTGTGGTCTCTCAGACCTTGCTGACTCGCTCCTAGCCGGCAGCCACGGACTTCCCGGCGGTGATGGTCCAGACCTGTCTGCGAGGATCAGGTAGGGTTTTTTATTTTTTTACCAGGGGGACTTGGGAACAGTGTGGGAGCAGGGGGCACACTGGGGGTGTGGGGTCATTTGAGGACACAGCCCACACTTCCCCACTGTGTATCCAGTGTGCCCCCACTTCCCCACTGTGTCCCTGAGTGACCCCCACTCCCCTGGTGTGCCCCCACTCCCCCGGCGTGTCCCCAGTGAAAACTAGAACTGAGAAAATGCCTATTTGTTTGGTCAGGCATTGGTTGGTGGGGTGTGGGGAAACGGGGAGAAGGGAACAGGCACTCAGGGTCCGGGGTAAGGGGGTCCCCAGGACAACACACACCCACTCGCTCGAGTAATGGAAGGCAGCAAGGCTATAGTGGAAAAACAAGCCCTCAGGTTGGAATAGGGCTACCAGGATGGTGAGTCCCCAGCCTGTATCATCATTGGGCACCTGGGCAATCACAGGCCTTAATTGCTGCAACCTGCTCGCAGCCACACGG
>QEPC01000099.1:234586-255785 GCA_003113815.1 Sphenodon punctatus
ACAGTGCAATAGCAATGTGTAATCTGCCATTCTACTTTACTCAGAACTGCATGCTGCAGCTATTTTGTTGTGGCCCTGAGGTTTTGTATGTGTTAAATATGTGATCAGGTTTTTTTTATCCTGCTATGGCACTACCAATGTTGGGGAGAGAGTGAGAGTCATCCTACTGAAGTCCCATCCACTGAATGGATGAGATTCTAGTAGAAGGGTTCTCTCTGTCTCCAAGTGGCAGGGTTGTACTCAGCAGCAAGGAATTCCCAGTGTTAACTAATGTTCTGTCCATCAGATATTAACGCTGATAACTCCTAGTTGCTGGAGTTTTGGAGACTTCACCTACAATGGACAAGTCCCACCCTAGAGCTCTGCAAGCCATAAAGTGCCGCCAGCCCGCTGGTGGCTTCGCTGCTGGCAGACCAGCCGGCCTTAATGACCCACCCACCTCAAAACCCACCAGCCACCACTGCGTCCTTGCTGTGCCTATGTCACTTGCTGTCATGGGTCCTTGGAGCGGACGGATGTGATGGATTCTCTCCATTGCAGGGTGAGATTGGATTAAGGGGCAGTATGGGTAGCATTTTGTTACAGCCTTCTCTGCTGTAAATCCCTACCTGTGACATTTTGCCACCGGAGACTGCAGAATACCATAAAGACATTGGGTAGAGGGGAGGTAAACTCTACGTGCAGTTCTCTATGGCAGGGGTGGAGGCACTTCAGTACGAGATAACAGTGTACACGAGCACTATTCCTGTATTATTTTATAATAGAAAAAATAAAACCTCTGAAATAAGGTTGGTAAATTCGGTGATAAAACCAGGAAGCAGGAATTATTTATACCGGGATGTCTGTCCCCACAACAATTAATCCCTGAATTAGAGGGGTTTATTGAGGGATAATACATGTGTAAAAGTACCTGGAATTGAACAGAAGCTACAGGCAGCAACTCTCTGTTTAACTGGCCGTTAATGCACACTTACTGGCAGTATTTTCTGAGGGCACAAACTGAGGAAAGATGGGAGAAATGCTCAACCATTCATCTGCCATTTGCCCCAATTGATGCATTACATGCAGTATGTGATTTATTTTTATTTTTTTAAACTGTTGTTTCATTGCTGACTCCATGTATCCAAGTTCCTCCTCTAACACAAACCCAATGGGTGTATCCATACAAACACCTGCACGGTTGTCTGCTATATAGTTACATGTCTTTCCCATACCCCTTACTGAATCAGCAAATGAAAGTCCGCTTATATAACTGCCCTGCTTTTGCTCAGTTTATATATTTCTGACTTGCTACACTATATGCTTGAGGAAGGACCCTGTGTGACCCAAAAGCTTGCATATTCTCACCAACAGAAGTTGGTCCAATCGGACTGGGAGATAAAGATGTTTGTAAACAAATAACTCCTCCCCATGTGAGTGATCACAAGGTTGTTGCCTTGTAAAGAAGGTTCCTCAAGATAGTTCCCAACATTCTCACAACTGCGTTGTGCATGCTCACCATATTAAAATAATAGACCACGTGATGGTCTCGAGCTCCTCTAGTATAAAAAGCACTCTCCCCCCTCAGAATCGCAGTTCCTTCTAACTCTTTCTAGGATTATAAGAAAATTCCATGCAGGGCCAGAAGGGTGGGTGTTGTGAGAATGTTAGAAGCCATGTCGAAGAACCTTGTTTACAAGGTAGCAATCTTCTGCTATTCTTCGAGTGGCTCCTCACCAGCCCGTTTTACACGGCTCTGCCAGGCGGGGAGTCCATGGCCACGCTGGGGCCTGGGCGGGGTGCGCACATGGCCACACACGCATCCCCACACTCATCCACAACCACGGAGCAACCACCATTTCCCCCGGTTGCTCCATGCATGGGGACGAGTAGGGATGTGTGTTAGGCAGTCGCACGCACGCATAGTCACTGCGGGCACATGCGCCACATCATTCACATGGGGCTCCCCCATCCATGAACACATGCAGAAATCTGTGTGTTCATGGGTGGGAGAGGCCCATGTAAAAAGGGTCACATTCTCACAACTATCTTACTTATACTATTTTAGGTAGGAATTTAGGATGTAAAGCAATATCTATTCTGTCTTGGAATATCTGCAAATATGGTTCTGAGATTATTATGGCTGCTATTTCACTCACTCTTCTTAATGAAGTTATTGCTAACAGGAATACTGCATTTAAACCCCCACCCCATAACCAGGTCATTTGTGCCCCCCATATAATCAATTCACACTGCCCCAGGGGCACAACTGAACTGTTTATGAGTGGGGGCAATGTGCATTGATTATGGGGGCACAACTGAACTGGTTATGTGTGTCTCTTTTCATGGCATAATGCACTTAATAGGTTGGCTGCATTTTGAGTGTCTTGTGTGTTTGATAGCAGTGCCCCCAGGCCCACCAAGCTGGGCCGCACCCCTAGGCCCACCGGTGGGACACAAAGAGGGGGGCCCATCTTGACTTCTTGGCATGGGGCCCATTGCACCCTAGCTATGCCCCTGTACATTGGGAGTGCCGCAAGGCATAAATGAATAATGTTGTACATTGGTAGACTGAGGGAATTAACAGAGCACTGGACTTCTAAGCTTCCAAAAAGATGGGAGGGCACACATTAGCCCAGATTAGCCTGGCTAGGCCAGCCATAGTCCATAGTATGTCAGCCATCTTCTCTTGGTGATGCATGGGGTAGCCGCCAGCCATCAATCCATTGCAGAAGTGGACAAACATCTAGCAGCCCCTTAACAGACAGACAGGCGAATCACAAGCTACTGTGGGCTACTGTCTCATTTGTTCTTATCCTGTATAGTCTTTATACACACACATAAAATGGGCCATATCCTCAGCCAGGACCAAAATGGCAAAGCTCCACTAGAATTATGTCAATTTAATTTATACCAACGTGCACTGCTTACACTTGAAGCACAAGATGCTGGTTGAAAAGGAACCTGGCCATTTAAATCTGGATCAGAATTTATCAACCTAAGACAGAAAAAAATCAGTATTTTTAGTGTAAATATTGAAACCCAAAGAAACTGGCTAAATACAAAAATTAAACTAGCTGTGTTAATTTTCCATCATCCAAGTAAAGAGACATTTGTAAAAGGTACTCAAAGAACAGAGTGATTTATTTTTTGTAAAACCTTTGAGTCCATCCACTTTTAATAACTTAAGGTATACTACTAGCATAGGCAAGCTTGTTTACAACACAATACAAGTTGACAGTGGATAGCTTAAACAGCTGTGTAAAGCCTGGTGTAATAAAATCATAGTCAAAACTGAAAAGAAACAAGAAGTTGTATTTACATGATTTCTTTCATCCACATAGATCAGAATGTTCATTAAGCCACACAGCTATCCTGTTGGCAGTTAAGTGCTATTATTCCTACTTTATAGATGGATATGCAGGTTACATGACTTGTCCAAGATGGCAAAGTCCTGTGCAACAGCAACACGCTCAAAAACAGAATCCAGAAGTCCCAACCTCCAGTTCATTCCCACTAACCATAAGTTAAGAACTATCTGCTATGCATTCACATATATTTTATAATGCTTCTCTTTGTTATAGTTCTAATATGAAAAAAAAAACATTCTACAGAACTGCATCTCCCAAGTGGTGGATCTAGGCTTCTAAGTACCATCCAAACTCTTGGCATGAACATCACATTACAATGCAAAAAGCAGTTCATGCTTTTTAGGTTAATGCTTATGATTTTCTGCAGACTCAGGAAGGTGCAACTGCAAGAAAGATGTTCAATTCATGTTTCCAAACACTTCTATACAACCACAAAAGCTAGCAACTCTCTTAAAAAAATAAATCAAAGATTCTTGTTAATCAGATGATTTCAACAGCTGAAGCCTTCAGACATGAGTTTAAAGCACTGCTCAATTCCCCAATATACTGCTGCAACTGTCATTGAAACTTATTACAGCTATAGATTATAGTACTAAAAACAAATCCTTAAATTTATTCAGATGAATAACCAGCTAAAGCCAAAGAACAGAACCTGGTAAATGTGCTCAAGGATAGATTTTCTTACCGTATTAAAACATTTGGCTCTTCTATTATAGTATTATGCAAGAAGTGTCCTGGGAGGTACACAGTGAAAGTAACTATTGTTGCTAGCTATTTTCAGCAACCAAAAAATAAATTAAACACATGGCAAATGAGTAGAAGAAGTTGAAGCTATTTTGCCATCAAACCATATTACGTGCCACTTACTACTGTGTCTAGATAACCCACTGTCCATTTCCAAAGCGCCCCCTGTCTAGCCCTGAAATTCCTGCAGGCAGACTCTGAAGTGGGACTGTCTAATATTGGGTCAGAGCTTTCTCCCAGGTCTGGTCAATTTCAGTCCTGCACTATTCTCTATGCAGCTCACACTACTCAGTCAGTTTCACAGCAGGCTGTTATCCCTGGCTCTAATCCAAGCCTCTCCAGAGGCCAACAACACTGCTAGTGTAGCATGAATCTAAAGCTCTGTTCCCTGCTCTCGCTCTCACAGCGGGGCTGCTCACAGCGCCCTTGATCTGTGTAGAAGTCTCTTCCTGCGCTAGGCTAGCAACAGGCTCTTTACCAAATCACAAGGGCCAGATGGTATTCACCCCAGAGTTCTGAAAGAACTCAAATATGAAATTGCAGACCTACTGTAAGTAATTTGTAACCTATCACTAAAATCTGCCACTGTACCTGAGAACTGGAGGGTGGCAAATGTAACCCCGATATTTAAAAAGGGATCCAGAGGTGATCCTGGAAACTACAAACCAGTAAGTTTGATATCTATGCCAGGCAAAATGGTGGAAACTATCATTAAGAACAGAATCACTGGGCATGTTGATAAACATGGCTTAATGGGGAAGAGTCAACATGGATTTAGCAACGGTAAGTCATGCCTCACTAATCTGTTGGAATTCTTTGAGGGTTTAAATAAGCATGTGGGCAAGGGAGACCCGGTAGATATAGTGTACCTGGATTTCCAGAAAGCATTTGTTAAGGTCCCACATTGGGCAAATTTGCTTGCTTACAATAATCTGCAAGTTCTAAATGGGGCAGTTTCTGGGGATTTGGAAGAGGAATTTACCTTTGTTTCCCATCAGGGGAAGAGTGTGGTGGACTACGTAGCAGTATCACCAAATTTGATCCCCTATGTATCTAAGTTCTTAGTGGGCCAGGATATTTATAGTGATCACTTTCCTCTCCTATTGACAGTAAACCTTCATACCTTCAAATCTCTCCTTAAAACTCACCTCTTTCGCTCTGCTCTGTCTGACTCCTTATCCTGCTGAGCCACTATTCCTATACCTACGATCGGTTTACCCTTATCCTTGCAACATGGACCTGCCTGCTGTCATTCTCATCGTAACCAAGCCAAGTACGTGCACTTGAGACTTCGCATCTTCATGAATGTTAGACCCCTTGTCTCTCCCTCTGTTCCCCTTCCTAAGTCTCTCCCCCAGCTCCTGTCTCTCAGATTGTAAGCCCTAGGGGCAGGGACCGCATCTATTTTATTACTTTGTAAAGTGCCAGGTACACTGCTGGCGCTATATAAATGTTTGTTAATAATAATAATAATAATAATATGATAGCATAAAGTCTCCTGGGGAGTTTGCTCATGAGGACTGCATTAGGTTTGCCAGACAACCTTGGTCTGCCACATTTAGCCAAGCAATGGGGATAGTACTAAATTCGTCAGCCTGTCTGGCGGTTAGGAATGCGATTGTCTGCCCTGGTTTTCGGATAGACATAACCAGGGAATATGGTAGGCCCGTTTCCCTTCTGAGTCCCTCATTAACTCAATCTTTGGACCGGGTTGGGAGGGTAGGAGTTCGATTTGGGGCTCCCTGGTACAATCAAGAATGTAGGCAGCTGAAGGCCAGATTGATGGAAATGTATAACTCATATCGACAGGGGTTGGTCCCGGAGTTCCCAGCTTCCTTTCTTGCCCTAAAAAAGCAGTATCACCAGCTGATTAAAGAACACTGCATATAACATCAAGGTGTGGGATTCCCTTTTAAAATACTCTCGGGCTAATGACTCTAGGGGATTTTGGCAGATAGTTAATGGTAAATTGGGCCAAAGATGTAATTTCTGGCCCATATCAATCCCTAGAGGGAAATGGGAACTCCATTTCCGAGTGCTTTTCCCAGATCTGGAACCCACTATAATAGAGCCCTCAGTGTCACAGGATCTTCCTCCCTGGCCTCTGGTCGAGGAAGCTGAAGTGGTTTTACTTATCCACTCTCTGAAGGCTGGTAAGGCACCTGGGTTCGATTGTATCCCGGCAGAACTGATCAAAGGCCATCTTGATTGGTGGATCCCCCTCTCGGAGACACAAGTTTTGCATGTGGAGCAGGTAGGGTTCCAGGCAGATAGGTTAACATTGGATCATTGTTTAGTTTTGTACCATCTGGCCGGGAAATATGTTTGTGCAAATGCCCAGCTGTTTTGTGCCTTTGCCAATTTGAAGGCTGCCTTTGATTCTGTAGACAGGGAACTGCTTTGGGCCAAGCTGGAGAACCTGTCTATAGACAAAAGGCTAATTACTCTTTTACGTTTACTTCATTCTGATTCTAGTCTGGCTGTTAGATTTACCGATCAGGGCCACTTGACCCATTGGCTTCTGATTTTTCAGGTGTTAAGCAGGGTTGCATCCTGGCGCCCTCATTGTTCAATCTGTTTTTGAACTATTTAATCCCCAGGATGGCATGTCTGGAGTTTTCTCCTCCAAAGTTGGACTCGCATGTGATAGGATGTCTGCTTTATGCAGATGACGTGGTCATCCTGTCACAAACTAAGGTTGGACTGGATAGGCAACTGGCCGAATTAGCAGCCTACTGCCATAGTAATAAACTAGTGATCAATTATAAGAAAAACAAAGTTATGGTTTTTGGGAGGCAGAGAAAGGTCTATCAGTGGCAGGTAGGTGGGCATTCTATTGCCCAAGTACAGTCTTACAAGTATCTTGGCTTGGTGTTTCATTCCTCTCTTAGTTGGTCCCTCCATCAGGATCTGGCCCTTAACAAAGCTAAGGGCACAGTAGCGGCCTTCTTCCATTTTTTCCGAAAGAAGGGGCACGGTAGTCTAGTTAGTGCAATTAGGATTCTCAATGCTAAAGCCCGTTCCCAACTTTTTTATGCAGGGGCACTCTGGGCTATTGATGCCTCAGCTGTACTTAACATTTTCCAAGCTAGGGCCTCTAGACTGCTGTTACATGCTCCAAATGGGACTCCTTCAGCTGCCATTAGGATAGAATTGGGCCAGCTCGCCTGGGACAAGGCCGTCTGGATCCAGGCAGTCCATTTGTGGCTTCGCCTTTATCGGGGTGAGGCTTCAGGACTTTGGGGTTTTATACCCCGGGACTCCTTCATTTCCCTGTGGCTGAAGAAGGTCTCCTCCCAAGTGGCTGGCTGGGGGCTCTCCAGTGACCATTTGCAGAGTATGCAGCCCAGTAGGGCTAGGAGGGAGGTGCGTACTAAGATAAAGGACACTGGGTTTCAAGAGGATCGTGCTGCAGTGGATACTTTTGCCTCCTTAGCTCACTTTAAATTTGTTGTCCCTAACCCAGGTGTTATGGCTCCTTACTTGTCTTCCCTATATTCTGGTAGGAGGTTGTTTTTGGTTTTTTGTGCCGTGTAAACATGCTCCCGACCCAATTATTTGAAGGGCGCTATTTGGGTGTCCCTTTTGGATCCAGGTTATGTCCCTTAGACCATGAGGAAGTTGAGTCAGTAACTCATATCCTATTTTCATGTCAACTTTACAGGCTGCCCCGTGATCAATTTCTTCAGTTTCATTTGGGAAGGTTTCCTGGTAGGACGCAGCACGAGCTCTTATGCCTATTTCTCTCGGGCTCAAATCAGCAACTTTCCGATGATGTGTCAGCCTTTCTTGTTCAAGCCTTTGTGAACAGGGATAGGTTTTTGAAATTTCAGCCTGTTGGTTAAGCTGTCCAATTTGGTGGTGATGTGGTATTATTTGTCCTATTGAGGCAAATATGTTTGTATTTTGCTCCGATGTTTGTAATAATACCTATGTACTAGACCTATACCTTATGGTCTGTGCTGGTTGTTTTGTGTATTGTCAATTTTGTGTGTTTTGTTTTGTTTTATTTGTTTTATTTGTTTGTCCATTATGCAAAGACCTTGGTTACGTATTAAATTATCATTATTATATAGGTTCTGGTTTGCCTTCAAGAAGGTTAGAAATCCAGAACAAAATTGTCCTTGGGAAGAAATTTTAAACTGTACAGAATAACATCTCTTCATTTGTTCTTTCCTATAGTCAATCATTGTAGCATCTTCAAGATACTTACCATTTAGCTCTGGTGAATCCTGACACCTTTTTATGTAATGCAATATATCATGTATGATGACTATTGTACTAGTAAGACACACTGTTTTAGGTTTTGTATGTCAGTTTTTATTATTTTTTCTTTTGACAATGGCCTTTGGCCACATCTAATAAACTTATTGATATTGAGGTCCCACATAAAAGACTCTTGAGAAAATTAAAAAGTTATGGGAGAGGAGGTAGTGTCTTATTATGGATCGGTAACTGGTTAAAGAATAGGAAACAAAGAGTAGGATTAAATGGGCAGTTTTCACAATGGAGAGATGTAAAAAGTGGTGCCACCAGGGATCTGTATTGGGACCGGGGCTGCTTAATGTATTCATGAATGATCTGAAAAGGGGCATTAAGAGGTGATCAAATTTGAAGATGACACCAAGGTAGTTAAAAGACGAGCAAACTGCAACAGGATCTTACAAGACTGGGTGCCTGGGCATCTAGATGGCAGATGAGATTTAATGTGGGTAAGTGCAAAGTGATGCACATAGGGAAAAATCATCCAAACTATGAGTGCACAATACTGGGCACTAAGTTAGGAGTTACTACTCAGGAAAAGGATCTGGGAGCGATTCTGGACAATACACTGAAATCCTCAGCCCAGTGTGCAGCAGCAGTCAAAAAAACAAACAAAATGTTAGGAGTTATTCGCAAAGGGATAGAGAATAAAACTGAGGAGGTCATAATGCCTCTATACAAATCAATGGTGCGACCGCACCTGCAATATTCTGTGCAGTTCTGGTCATCCCATCTCAAAAAAGACATAGTTGAACTAGAAAAGGGACAGAGAAGGGCAGCAAGAATTATAAAGGGTATGGAATGACTTCCGTACAAAGAGAGGCCTGACAAGCTGGGTCTCTTCAGCTTAGAGAAGACTGAGAGGGGACATGATAGAGGTTTATAAAATCTTGAGTGGTATGGAACGAGTAGATAGGCAACGGTTATTTACCCTCTCAAATAGTACTAGAACTAGGGGACACTGCATGAAACTAGCTGCCGGCAGATTTAACACAAATAAAAGGAAGTACTTTTTCACTCAACACATAATTAACTTATGGAATTTGTTGCCAGAGGACGTTGTCAAGGCCAGTAGTATAGCTGGGTTCTAAAAAGGACTGAATAAGTTCTGGACCCAAGAGAGTAGGTCCATTAATGGCTATTAACCAAGTAGATTATGGGATGAACTTCTTACTGTCGGGAGCTGGGAATGAACAACGGGGAATGGATTGCTCATTGTGACTGTTGGTTCTTCTCCCATGCGATTGAGATTGGCCACTGTCTGAGGACAGGATGCTGGGCTTGATGGACCATTGGTCTGACTCAGTATGGCACTACTTATGTTCTTATGTACCACTGCTGCTGCCTGCCCACAAGGGACTTGTAACAGGTGAGCCCCACTCTCCCTGTTACAGGGAGGCATTACAGTCCATCCATCCTGGAGATCCAGGAGGCTAGCACCAGCCACAGGTAAGAGGAATTGGAGGATGACACTGACACAGACACAGACACAGACACAGACACACACACCCCTCCAGTGTCGGGCAGGGCACAGGGTCAGGGTGCCCCAGGCCATAGCGCACAGAGACTGAAGGGGTCTGGTCACCAACACTTTACCTTTGAAAAAGCTCAACCCGGCCGCCAGGATGTACAGCTCCTCAGGCCACAGCCCCAGGGCCACACTGGGCTCAGCATTGCCTCCGCACTGCCGCACAGCTCCGGGCTTCCCCGACTCCAGCCTGGCTCCACTCCACTCTACTCGCTGATAACTGCACTCTGCTCCTCATGCTCCCGAAATGCCAATGCACGTGCACAGCTGCTTGCTTTCCCACACCGTGAAGCCAAGGGAGAGCACCAAGGGGTGAGGCCATGGCCAAGTCAAATTCCGATTCCGGGAGATGAGGGGCCCAGCGGCAGCATGGTGGCGGGTCCAAAAAATATATACCAGAGGCTCAGACAAATGCCCCACCTGACCCTATGGTAGCTATGGCCCTGAAAGTCTTTCAGATGCCTCTCAGGAGAAAGGGCCCGTGGCAGTGCTCCTGGAGACCCAAGGGCAAGTGTTTCCTATAGCATGAGACATTCACCTTCCCACACTCCTATCCTGACAACAAAAGGTCCCATCCCTAGCCCTGCCAGTTCTAAGGCCAACCCTATCAGAATTACAACTTTAAACATATTAAAAATAAAAACACAATCTACAGCTACGAAGCACACTAACCTGATTTTAAAAGGTATGGGGTTAGGGTTTTTTTTACCTTTGGATTATTAAAAACATTTAATCCCTAGTGCATATTTGGATCTGAACAGCCTAACCTAAGGGTTGCTTTACATCTTGCACACAAAACCGATTAATATCTCAGGGCATAATATTCACATATTACCTTTCTAACAATGCACCACCATTCTTACTTGTTTTATGTGTAACAAAACCTATTGAGGGGTGGCTAATTCTGGCTAGTTCTTTAGCAGAATAATCTGAGGAGGAAGCAGCATACTTCTCGTAAATCACAAGCCATGAGAAATATGACTCTTTGAGAAACAAAAGCAACCTCCAACACGTATGCATCCACCCACCTTTGTTTTTGTGTTTTAAAAAAATAGTCACACACCACATCGCTGGTAGCAGTTCTGCAAATAGATAACCCTGAATAAACCACTGGGTAGGAAAACAGCAGGTTTGTCATCTTCATTTGGATTTGTTAAATAAGCCAGCAAAGATATTTTTATTAGATTTGAAATGTGGATACCATGCTTCCCCGTTTGGCAGAGAGAGACAAATTATTATTTTCAATGAAATCAGTTTTGTTCAGAGTACTCCAATTTCTTTTGTTTTAACTGCATCCCTCAGTTCTCGGTTTCAACTATTTCTCGACAACCACAACACATTACAACCTTTCAAGTTACCAGAGCAGGCAGGGAGGCTGTGCCCTCCTGTACGAGAGACACATACATTTTGAGTGCTGTGGGAGGCAGCTCACAACCTTCTCTCAGGATCCTGTCACTTCCGAGACACATTCATTCTCCTGTGGCTTGAAAATGAGGAAGAATTTGTTCTATGATCCCAACTGTCTCCTTCCTGGTGTCACATTCTATGTTTCATACGGATGAGAAGCTTCCTAGCACTGATTAAATAACTACACAAATATTCCAGTAAAGTCACACAACTAGGAGTGCTACTTTTATTCTTTGTCCCATCAATGTCTGAGATTTTGTATCCATGAAGTACCCAGCTTGAGAGCTTTATTTTAGCTCTACCAGTATTTTAAAAATCCCAAAGGTATGGCTGAGTCCTTTAATTCTTGCTAACAACCCCTTTTTATTATGACTTTCTGAACTATATTATTTTTGACAGCAGGAGTAACTGTTAATGGTATGTCCTGTTGCTATGAAAACCAAATTCTGAGGCATAAGTTTTCTGTTACACTGATATGCTGCTATTAAATATACAATACTCCAGATCAATTCATTTCTTAATCTAGACATTTTTAAGGCCTAAAAAGACTCATGCATATTTATCTACATCAATTTGGAAGCATGATTTAATAACTACCACCAAAGCCACATTTCTTATCTTCCTATTTGCTTGCATTTCCCACACAGCACTTAAAAGCAGCTATCAATATCACTATTTTTAAAATTTGTATTGTCAAACTCTGACTGAACATTACAAAGACAAACTATCATGACTAACTAACCCTCCCCCTCAATTAATGCTAATCTTCTTTTTTTATGCACCTGAATCACAAACACAGTGAGACTCTGAAATCCCTTTCAAAATGACCCATTGAATATTGTATCATGTATGGAATTGGTCTTATCACCAAGGGCCTCGGCATGGATTTGTTTTTGTTTGTTTTTCACACAAAATTGAGACGTTGAGGGCTCACCAAAGAACAGCAAGATTTCTCTTTAAAATAACGTATAATAAAGTGATGTACATACTGTAAGGAACACATTCATACTGCACTTCTAGGTATTTATATGTTCCTGGGCAAGGGTCTGGAAACACATCAGGGCCTGCGACAACTGCACATTGGGTACGATTACTGCATCTGGAAGATAAAGAAAAAGAAGTCAGAACAGAAACACTCTATTTGAACTCTGTGCTAGCAGTTAGGATACAGAGAGAATTAGGATACAGTACATCATTACAACAATCAGGTCACGTGTGGCCTTACCATAGAGTGACCCAGCACAATCCTCCTGTGTCCCACTATTTTCTCTGTTTCTGGGCGCAGTGACCTTTGTTTTCCTGAGGGCAGAAAGTAGGGCCCCCAATCCCTCCCACCAGGGTCCCAAACATAACCACCTTGAGAGGTTTATGGGTAGGGGTGACACCACCAGAGACCCGCACTTTATCTTTGTTCAGCCAATTTTTTAAGTCTGGCCCTGAAACAGGTTTGTCTAAAACCTTAAACTATTAATTCTAATGTACTCAATCCAAGTTTGCCTTGTTACAATCTTTGCCCCTTTTCACACGGGCCACAGTGGGTGGAGGGATGAGCGTGCACCCACGGTGGCTGGAGATGGCTATGCAGTCATTCCCATGGGCACACACCCATCTCCACTCACCTCACCAGATGGAGCAACCAGCATTGGCGTCTGTTGCTCTGTACGTGGGTAATGGGTGGCATGCAGGAGGCGCACTCACCCCCAACCACCGAGGATGCTGTTCCCACAGATGCTCACACAACCACCGTGGGCGACGTTCGCATGGGCACTGCCCCCCACTGCACACATGTGCGGGGGGGGGGCACACGTGTAAAAAGGGCCTTTGTTTCTTCTAAATATTCAACGTTAATAGTCAAGGGGAGGTATTTTATACACACATGCACATAAACTCCATCACTTAAGTGCCTGTCTCCTCTTCAACGTGTGGAGGAAACTAGATCCCTCAATGCCAATTTTTATTTTGCAAATCTATTTTGTTCATGTGTGGGGGTTTTTGTTTGTTTTTAACCCCCCTCCCCCAGTTTTATTTAATATATCTAATAAACAACACAGGGAAACACCTGATGCACAAACAATACATTTACTCAGTATTTTTTTAAAAAAATTAAACTACAAAGCATTACTGGTTCAGGTCCTGATCCAGTCAGTCAGACCCATAGGCCAGCATAGAATCCCTTCAAAACCAGATTTGGTATAGGGATCCCCGTACAAAAGCCCTTTTGCAGCCCTGAGTGTCATGGAGGAACATAGGGTCACACACGTGTGATACTGGCCTACATGTAGACTACAAGCCTAGTAAATATGTAAAGCAAAGCATGCAACATGTATGTAATGTTACAATTGAGAACTGTAAAACCCAAATCAGGACTGTGACACGTGACCAAGCTCCAGGAAATGGAAAAACAGTTTGTTGATTTGCCCCAGATGGATGGCCAGAGACATTAAAAATGCTAATGCAGGTAGCCATTGCCTACGTGACAGACCTCAGATTTCTCCAAGGCGGGAAGCCGAAAACAAAGAGACCATGAAAAGTACTTAAGGAGGCCATTAAGCCACCTTCAGGAGCTCTCTCGCTTGGCCATCTTGAGCAGCTGCATCTGCATCCTAAAACCTGCCAGCCAGCAGGGCTGGAAACCATGAACTGAGAGACAGAACTTTGTTTTCTAGCAACTCTAAGACTGAAGACCCAGTCGCTTACATCAAGGACTGAGAAGAACCTATGGACCTTTGTAGGGTAAGATGCTTATTTAGGAACTCAACCAGTATAAGTTAGGAATGTGTTCTATTCACCTTTGATTTCTAGTAACCACTCTATCAACTATCTTGCTTATGTAATCAATAAACTTACTTCTTATCTTTATGAAGAAGTGTCTGTGTCTAACATTGGAACACAAGTGAGCAACAAGAGTCCTCAAGCTCTTGCAAACCCAGAGATTAAAGAGTCTGTAAACGGGAAGGATCGGGCCCTTGAGTGACAAAGGGGTTGTCCCTGTGGCAAGTTTGAATCGGCCAGAGAGAAAAACTGATTCAAGTGGGCTGTATGCGAGGGAAACTGAGTCACTCAAACCCAGTAAAGTGGGGGTGCAGACCTCCAACCCGTGACACTGAGTCCTCGAGGATTATCTTGCATACATCATACTAGCTGTATCATCAATACAGGGGGCAATTGTCTGAAAGAAAAGATGCCTCAATCCTGCAGTCCATATAAAAGTAAGGAGACTTTACTACTGCAAGGAATCTCACAGATGACTGGTGTAAGTAAGGTTACAATACTTACTATAAGATTCACATTTACAATCTAGATCTCAAAATACATGTTTGTCCTTGATATCTTTCTAAAGCTGCTATTTGTAGTGTGTTTTGGATACAAATTCACTTAGGAAACAACAATTCTGAGTAACAACGTTTGTTTGTTCATAAAAAGTTGTCAGTATCATTGGTTTTCATTCTCTCCCATGCTCGAAATAGAGTTCCTTAAGGTCAGATCATTGAGGTTGCTTGGCTAGGATACTGCTTCCTCAGCTGTGACATGGGATCTGTGACTTCACTGCTCTTCTTGGCAGAACAAGAAGCATCCAGAGAAAAGCTCATTTAGCTCTGGAGTGGAAGTACTTTGTATTTACCTGAGGCTACCGTCTGTCTGCTTTAATGAAGATTTTAGTTTAACGCATAAATTAAAATCAATTCATTAGTGAGTGCCATAAGCACAAATATTTCTTTAGTTTTACAGAAAGATTCCTACAATCCAATACCCAATTCATCAGACAATTTAGCTGGATAACAGGTAATCCGGAAGCCCAAAACATTCTAAAGTTTTCTGGTGAAACTTATGCCAAATGATAGCTATGTAAATAACTGCGTTTATCTCATAAAGCCAAGGAATAAACGTAAAAAACTTCAGGGCTAATTTCATTTCCTTCCCCTTGTAAATGTGAGACAGGTGGCTTGGCAAGGATGTTACAGGTATTTAGGACAGTGTGAGTGGGAAGACTTCCAAACAGACCCTTTGAATGTACTCCAAAATTGAACGTTTTACATAAAAACTGTAGTGAGTTGACTGCACCCTTCAAAATGCAACGACATCAACATTTGTAAACAGTTCTCATGGCCTTTTGAACAGTACTTGCCAGATTGCTTGGAAAAATAGTTTTGTGTCTAGAAGGTATCCTGAATTTCCCCAAACATTTCTGTGCACAGATTGTATGGGGAAATCTGGGGCACTTTCATATCCTAAAATGTTTCACTGATACCGCTAAACAGCATGCAAAAAAAATCAAGAACTTAGGTGGGGAGGGGGAAGTTATCACTACAATGATCAGCAAGTGCTACAGAACTGCTTGTCTTTAATTGGGAAACCTAGTGGAAGCCAGTTGTCAGAACCTGGGAGAAGGAGTGTAGCTATCCTGGAAGGATGGATCGCAGTTGAGCCCAGGCCCTGACTCTAGGGGGACTCTCTGAAAGAGACCTAATCAATCACCGATAGAAATTTTTCAGTGTGTGCACGGGTAGGAGCAGGACTAACGCTCCATACCCTCCAACGTCTGATGGGAGATAAATAGGTACAGTTCATGCTTCCCCTAATTTTCACAAATATATATTCATGGAGGAGAAGGAGGATTGATGAATGCATTTTCTGAAAATTGGTACTATCCCACTGACTAACTTTGGGGCTTAGCTGAAAAAAGGCTCTGACTACATATATGTTTGTATGTGCAGGACTGATGGTTCAAGTTAAAGCTCGGCCTATTAAAAAGTCAAAATTCTCAAATGGGTGCACTGACTTTGGCTGTAAAGTTTTAGTTTTAAAGACACTTGGAGGATCCCAGATAAAAGCAGCCCTAGTCCCTTTCAAGCAGCTAAAAATTATCCTCACAAGCACATCCACAAACTTCCTACTTCTTTTAGTTTTTAGCTCCTTCCTGCCTGGATATTATCCTTTTTGTTCTTTGATAGCCCTGTTTATTCCAAGCTTGTTAAGCGAGAAGAGGTCGGGACGCCAGCACCATCTTTGAAAAAGGACGAGCATGCTCCGAAAGAGCCACTCAGGCCCTTTCTGAGCATGCTCAGTTGTTGTTTCTTTTACTTTCAAACTTACAAGCAGGGAAGAGGGCCACACATCACTCAGGACCCCTCCAAAATATAAGTAACCAACCCTGACACCCAACCACCCCCCACCCCCGGCTAGGCCCCCTACTCTCCTTTAAGTGCCCCACTCCTGACCCCACACACTCTGAAACATTTCTAGTAGCATTCAGACCATTTGCAAGGGGCTCTCTGCCAAGAAGAAAGTTTTCAGAGTGGGCAGGGATGGAGTGCTGGCCCCATTTACTCTTCAAATTTACTTCCTAGTGGAGTTGCTGCCATTATGGGGACGGTCGCTGGGAACAAGGGTAGCACCACAACCTCTGTACAGGAAGGTGGAGGTTGGCTGTGAGTCTTGGGAGGTACACTGCTTACAAAGATCCTTCCTTCTTACCCTCAGGAGGGCCCATCATTGGGACATGAGTCCAGGCCTGCTGAACCATTATCTGGGAATGTTTAAGTGGCACACTCCATACTCAGTCACTTGGGCAGGACTCCTATTAAACGTCTGAGGGCAGAGTGTGGAAAGCTCTCAGGTGAAGGGTAAGACAGCTTCACTCAAAGCAAAAGCCCCGTCGCCACGTGGCCCTGCTCGATACGGGCAGCGGCTCGCGGGGCGGCGGTTTTTGTCCCTCCCCCCCCCAGCTGGAGCAAAGAAAGCAGCAGGCGGGGGCGCACGGCAATAAAGGAAGCGGCCTGGACGAAGTCTCGCAAGAGGAGATTTTGCGGCCACCATCTTGGATTCAGGCGCGAAGCGGCCATTCCGCACCTGCAACTCAGCGTGTGTGCAGCGTATTAGTCGGCTGCACCGAAGATCGAAGAGCGGGGGGAGAGTTTAGGCCCGGAGGGGGACAAAAGGGCGCAAAAAAGCCCAGAGGGGAAGCGCTATTCGGTGGGCAGGGGAAACGGGGAGCCGGTCAGCCCAGTGCCCCCAGCAGGAAGGGCAGCCAGGGAAGGAAGGGCTCAGACAGAGCCCCTGATAAGGGTCAACAGCGTGGGGGACCCCTCAAGAAACCGGCTGCACAGCAACGAGGGCCCATCTATTTCAGGTAAGGGGGCAAGAATTGTGGAGCAGCAAGCCCCTAATCGAGGGGAACCCCTGTGGAAAATAAATAAGAGGGGCCCCTTAGCAGGGTGATTCTGACCGGGAGCGAGAGGGCCACGAGCCACGAACTTGCCACAACAGTGCCAATAAGGAGGGCACTTGGGAGGGCCCGGGTGAGGGTATGGGCTGATCAGCCCCATCTCTGGGGATCACAGCCTCAGGGACCAACGAGGCTTTTATAGATATAGCCATGGCCAAAGGTAATGGGGGAAAGAAGGGCAAAGGCCCTGCCAGAAAGGCTCTCTCGAAGAGGGTTGAGGAGGTCCTTGAGGCTCTGCAGGCTCGAATGAGTGGTTGTGAATCCACCCTGACCAGCCTGACGAGCCATGAACAGGCTGCCGGTGACCTGCAAGGGGGCTCGGGAGCCACTGAAAGGGCAGGTCTGGCCTCTGGACCGGAGCAGAGTGGCGATGCCACGGGCGGGTAGGGGCAGGGGGGGCATGAAGGAGGAGGAGAAAGCTTCGGAGCTACCAGGGTGGAAAGGGAGGCTATGAACAGAGGAAGGAGGGCTAGTACGAGAACAGTACAGCCCCTGGCAAGGTATAGGGAAGAGCCGGATAGGGACGAAGTGGCACCGGGGGGGCCTAATACCCGCGAGTGCACAAGAGCATGGGGAAATGGGCCCCCGGGCCCCAGCAGAAGACGCCGGGCAACCCCCGGCTGGGCCTCCCCCCTCGCCCAGGCGAGGGGGAAGACGCCATTTGTCACCACACAGGGACGATGATGAGGGGCCACCAGCACATCGTGCACGAGGTGATCAGCTCGCAGCGGTCCTGGAGACCCTCAACACATTCATGGGTCGTTTTGAAGCGCTCGAGAAGAAAGCGGATGGACTGGCGGAGGCACGGCAGCAACCAGTGGTCCTGCCCGCTCGGCAGCAGGAAGGTACAGCACGCCCACAGGCACCCGCTGAGACTGGGACAAGACAAAGGGAGCAACGCCCACAGACGCACGACGACTCAATGGTGAACGTGGGAGCAGGCCCTAGCCGCGAGTCCACAGGTAAATGCGCGCACTGTCAGCAGTGCCAATGCAAGAAGGAGGATAACGTGGGGAGCAAGGACCAATCCGCACAGGCGGAACCCCGCGGGGACGTTCGAATGGGGTGGGTCGGTTCATGGGTACCGTGGCCTGACCAGGAAACGGCGAGGGCGCCTGAGGGCGGTCAGAGACAGGCAGGTGTAGGGACACAGGGAGAATTAGGCGCCCCTGCAGCCATTGAGCAACAAGGGGCATGCAGTAAGTGTAGGGGGAAGGTCGATACGACCACAACAACTCAGCGGGAGCCGGGGACCTGGGCGGCGGTAGGGGCCCCTGTGGGTGCCCACTTGGCTCACCATACAAGGAAAAAAATTTGGAAGGGAGAATACGTCGACGTATTCTCACTTCTATACACTGAACCGGTACCAGACCCGAATTCAAAGGAGCAGGATAAAGACAAAGAGAGATTCAAGCATCCCAAGGTGGAAAGGAATTGGAAAAATTGTTCAGCCGCTTTTTCAGTGCTGATGGGGGTAATGATTCAGGCTGCCCCTGAAAGGGCAACCGAATTGATTAAGTACCTCGATATCGTGCGCAGGGCGTATGACTCCGGGAGCCCGGGGGCGTGGCTCTGTTACGACGAGGGTTTCAGAAAACGGGCAGCAATCACACCGGGGATTAGATGGGACGTTTATGCTACAGATCTATGGCTCGAGTGCATGTCTAATACGGTTGGGACACAGAGGACCGACAGTGGACATACACTAGCCAGAGGGGGGGTGGCCCCTATGAATGATCCCTTTCGGGAGGGTGGGCGCCGCAGAGGTCAGAAGGGAACGACCTGTTGGGATTTTAACGGGTCGGGGGGTTGCGCCCACTCCGTGTGCCGTTTTTGGCATGCTTGCACTTTCTGTGGGGGAGGACACCCGGAGGTTAGCTGTAGCAGAATGCGGGGCCCATCACGGGGTAGACCTGTCTCTTATACACATCTAGATGTGTATAAGAGACAGGTGTCACCCTGTGTGGGGGAGGACACCCGGAGGTTAGCTGTAGCAGAATGCGGGGCCCATCACGGGGTAGACAGCAAGGAAAACAGGGGACCTGGGGTAACCAGCCCCAAGGAGGAGGAAAGGGCCCCAATGCCGGTCAATCATAGGGCGTTACAGGAAGCCCTCGCGGGCTGCCCAATGATTGGCGAGGTGGAGTATGTGGTGTCAGGGTTCAGGGATGGTTTTATCATCCCGGCCAGATTTGAAGCAACAAGAAGTTGGGTAAGGAACCTGAAATCAGTGGAAGGGAGGGAGAACTTGGTGGCCACCAAGCTTAGGAAAGAGCTCGAAGAGGGCCTTATTGCGGGCCCCTTCACAGCCTTACCCTTCCCTGATTTACATGTGTCACCCCTAGGCATCGTACCCAAAAAGCAGGAGGGTGAGTTCCGGCTCATACACCACCTCTCTTTCCCCAAAGGAAGGTTGGTGAACGACGCCATACCCCCTGAGCTGTTCTCGGTTCGTTATGCATCAGTTGATGCTGCAATAGAGATGGCAAGGGAGTGCGGAAAAGGGGCACTCCTCGCGAAATGCGATATTAAATCCGCATTTCGCTTATTGACAGTCCACCCCGACAGCTTTAAGCTACTCGGGTTCCAGTTCAGAGGCCAGTATTTTTACGATAAGGCAATGCCCATGGGGTGTTCCATATCATGCTCGGCCTTCGAGCGCTTTAGCTCCCTGCTGGAATGGCTGGCCAGAAAGAGAACAAAATCACAATATATACTGCATTATATTGATGATTTTTTGTTCTTGGGTAAAAAGGATACAGAGGAGTGTAGGAACGCTCTTAAGGATTTCCAGGTTAGGGCAGGGGAGCTAGGGGTCCCCCTAGCACCGGAAAAAACCGTGGGACCATCGTCGGTACTCACATTTTTGGGGATCGAATTGGATACCGAGCAGCAAGTGTCACGCTTGCCGGTCGATAAATTGGTGGCTTTAGTCAGGGATATCAAAATAATACTAGGGCGCCCCAAAGCAACAGTCAAGCAGCTCCAAGCCCTAGCGGGGAGCCTCAATTTCGCGTGCCGGGTAGTGGCGCCTATACGAAAGGGCGGGGTCCAATTTACCGGGGCACTGCCACATCAGGAACTCTGCCGACATGAGGGACGATTTAAGAACTTGGCTCCACTTCCTAAAAATTTTTAATGGAGTTAGTGTATGGCGGCAGAGGTGGCTGATGGAAGCCGAGCTCCAGGTGCAATCTGATGCTGCCGGGTCCCTGGGCTTTGGAGTTTATTGGTCAGGGAGATGGTGTTCTGCTTTGTGGCTGACGAAGTGGGTTCAGGAGGGCTGGACTCGAGATTTGACGTTTTTAGAACTGTTCCCCATAGTGGTAGCAATACACATATGGGAGAGGGAATTCGCAAACAAAACGATCCTGTTTTGGTGCGATAACCTCGCAGTGGTACAGGTGTTGAACTCGCTATCATCCCACTCAAAAAGAGTGATGGGATTGGTGAGAGGGTTCGTGCGGCAATGCCTGACGAACAACATATTGTTCACGGCTAAGCACGTGCCGGGTATTAACAACGGCATAGCCGACGCACTCTCTCGCCAACAGATGGAGCGATTCAGGCAATTGGCACCGGGAGCCAGGATCGAACCGGAGGAACTGCCCGAGGGGATTTGGAACATTGGACTGTGACAATGTTCCAGGCAGTACAAGGTTCTCTTGCCCCACGCACAAG
>QEPC01000099.1:257857-291899 GCA_003113815.1 Sphenodon punctatus
GCCATTCCGCGCCTGCAACTCAGCGTGTGTGCACCCTCCCACCCTCCCTTTATGCACTGTGGGTCGAACCGGTCGTTGAGCTTGTGCCCAAGGCCAGGAAGGAATTTTGCCACCGTGCAAATTGGCACTATGCATGGTTGGTTTTTGCCTTCCTCACAGTGATAAGTTATGATTGGCTACGGTGGAAAGGGTATTGTTTAAAGAAAATTTGTCACACCACAGGGGTCCTGCGATGTAGTTAGTTTAGAAATAGGGATAGTCTGCTGCCAAGTCATCTCCTTAAGAGGTGGGCTCTGAGTGAAGGCTAGAGCCGGCCGGCCAGCATCACTTCAGAGCGAGGGCGAGGAGGACAACCCCGGGGCCTTCGGACAGAGGCGGTCCAAGGCACGGGGGAGCATCTCCGCAATTCCTTCTTGGGGTCACAGTTGGCAAGGGCCTCCTGATCCGGCTTGGGGTGGCCGTACAGGTGTGACATTTGCAGCAGCTATAGTTAGCGTTATGGCGGTACTGAGGAACTTCAGACCGCTCAAGTTTATATTTAGTATTATTAACTCAGTTAATAGTTAAGGTTCGCAGGACGAGAAGGGGCATAGCCCTCTCCTTAATAGAATAATTTTAATAAATTGGTGCGGCCTAGTTTTAACCCAACTCTTGGTGTCAGTGTCTTTCTTGGGGTGTGGGACAACCTGTGTGTGTTGGGGTCTAAAGGAGAGGAGCAGTCAGGAAAGTTTTCTTCACATTTCAAACATACGGAGGGATGGGGAACAGGAGACACCAAGGCTGGTGGACTCTTCAGACAGGGCTAGTATTAAGGTGTGGTAGCCTGGGCATGACATATGATCACAGTGCACCCACGGTGACATAGCTGTGGGGATGCAGAATGGGCAAGTCTGGCAATGCAGCAGCAGTACTGGTTCCCTGCTGGCTGTGGCCACGTGGTCCCAGCTGGGAGGAAGGGTGGGAGGGGGTAACTTCAGTCCTTTCCCTGCTGGGCTCATGCCCCAAACCCCATGCCCCAAAGGTCTGTCCTCACTGCAACCTTAATGCCAAAGACCTCCCACTGAAGCCATAGCCATGTATTGCACACCCTGCTCTATCCCTTCCCAAAAATCCTTTCCCTCTGCTTTGATAGATGTAGGCAGAAATGCCAGCCCTGACCCCAACCTGTTGAAAAATCAAGCTTGCCTTGCACCCCACAGGTATTGAGCCATCTGTAGCAAGGCTCTCTCTCAATAGCAGGCCTGGTGTTCTCTCTTCTTTTTTGGCAGCACAACACTGATGCAGGTAGTCACAGAAGTGACTGGATAAGATAACTGGGTGCAGCCACATGAGTCGGGCTGGGGAGGCTCCTACTCTTTGGTAGACTTACCCCTCCCTGGGCAAACAACCCATGCAATGAAGTGGCTTGTGTGTCCAGGATCCGTCCGATGTTTGTGCTGCCCCATTGTGGGGAAGGCAGCCAGATGTTCTATGTGATGCAGCCTTGGAAAAATCCTAAGTGGGTTATGGCTGTCCAAGGCAGGGTAACCCTCGTGGCAGAGCATGCCACACTTGGAGCAAGGATGCCAGTCCATAAGCGATGGGCAGCAGCGCCCTTCGTGTGCAGCCACATCACAACCAGGGGCCGGCTCTCAGCTGGACTGGGGAAGGGGGGCAGGGCTAAACGGCTGCTCCTGTGGGTGGCACCTCAGCTCTAAGATGGGCCAAGCCACCCAGTTCCCCCACGCGTGTGTACCCAGTTCCCTGTGCTGGCCCCGCAGTATGGAGCGGGCAGAGATTGGGCCTGCACCTGCTCATCTGGCTGTACTCATTCTCTACAGTTCCAAAGAGACCAAAGTACGTTCCCCAACCCTGTTCTCACCCAACAAGGAAGTGCCTCACTTAGAACACAATTACTCCCTGCAAGCTTTCCTCATTGCAGAGTCCTTGGAACGGGGAGAAGTCTGAAGTGGAAGCAGTTTGAAACTCAGCACCCATCCAGGCCTTTTAAAAACTAATTGCAAAAGCACACACACAAGTTTGAGTCAGGAATCTGCCTCACAGGCCCAGGGAAAACAACATTTCTATACTGTTGGAACAAGCACTCTCTTTTCTTTCAGATTCAAGCACGTAACCAAAAACTTGCCATGCACTTGACATTTTAGCTCTCCTTTTACTAGGCCAACATAAAACATTCAGATATTCATTCTAACAAACTTAAAAGAGAAAGGCAGCCCAAAAACCACACAAAAAACACTGAACCAGAGGATACTGATATCAGCTGAACCAGCTGTTACTGCCAAATGTCAGGCTATTAGAATTTTCAAGAAGAAATTAAATACTCCTTGTTCTGTTTTCAGTACTTTTGCACACCGTCACCTCCCCCACAGCTTTTCTGAGCTTCTTTAGTTGTTGTGCTTCATTCTAGGAAGATTAAGGGCCCTTTCTGACAAAAACTGACACATAGCAAGTAACATAGCAAAGGAGATGTGTGTCTCAGTTTTGCAAGAAGGGAGAAAATTTAATCAGTGCTTATTTCCAGACTCAACAAACCACCAGCTCACAAGCAGCAGTTGTTGAGTGATTGAGCTCTTTGTAAATCACAGGATTATCTGCTAAAATGCTGTGATTTCTTGGCATTAATTGCAAAGCAAACTCCCTTAGTTTACTGAGAAGCATTAAGACAACAGCAGACCAGGGAATGGATAATTCAGGGGATTGGTAATGGGATACAGAGCCTCTCACCTCTAGGTCATAGTCAGTTCAAATCCAGCCCAAATCAGTAATTGCAAAAAGTCATTCTTTTCAGACTGCTGCTTGATGCTCTCCTGTATGTAAAATAGTTTGGGTGGAGAAAGGTCTACATTACATAAACTGCCTTTACAAAGAACATTAGTATGAGTGCTTTCCTAGACTAAGGGCGTTTTCACACAGACAAAGTAATCCTTGATATAAGCAGAGTTTATTATATCTAGTATTCAAAATTTCCTGTTTGTTCAGACGGACATTTTAATGCTAGATAACATTAATCCTTGATAGTCCGTGTGAACACAACCTTGCTGTTAATCAGGAATTAGAGTCTCTGGGATGCATTTTAATTCGATGGTGTCGATTCGGACATCATAAGCCCTAGCAATCGAGGGTTTATAAATACCGATGTTTTCCCTAATCCTTGATGATAATCTCAAATTTGCAGCATTCAAATGGACAGCTAACATAGGAATTAAGGTTTTAATTCCTATTTAAATGTCTGTGTATAGAAGATATTCCACAACAAGAAGATCTGTCAAAAGTAGCAGGGTGGAAGGCGGCTCCGTGTTATTGTGATTTGAAGCATATTCACCAGTATGAATATTATTTAGACATTTTGAAAGATTGGACCTTGCAAAGAGCTTTTATGCAATTACATCTACAGCTTTTCGATTCGGCTGTTTTGACAGGTCGCTTTATGGGTAGACCTTTGGAGGAGCAAATCTGTCCTTGTAGGGGTGTAGAGATAGAGGATCTCCAACATGTCCTTTTCAGTTGCACCTTTTATGATGAACTGTGCCGAAACTTGGCTAGATCCACTGTATGTAGGGAAGCGTTTTTTACCTCCCTTTTCAAAATTTTGTATTTGTTAACTTCACAAGATGATTCTGTTATTAATGCAGCTGCACATTTTGCCTTATTAGCTGCTAAAAGAAGGAAGTGCCTACAGACTTTCTTTTTAAATTACACTAAAGCAGAATTGTTGGGATTAATTCTGTATTGATTTTTTTTATAAACATCAAAAGTTAAACCTTATAAATCCTGCAACAACAAAAGGGAGGTTTTTATTTTTATTAATAATCTGATGTTTGACTAAATGCGATTACTTTAGGATGGCGTACACTTGTAGTGAAAATGAAATTAAAATTTAGTGGATGAAGAGTTGACTACTAACTGGAGAATAATCATGAAGTATGTGAGGGGAGATATCATATTTTATAAAAATAAATATAAAAAATTAAAATATATTAAAATTACACACACACACACATATATATATATATATATATATATATATATATATATATATATATATATCTCCTGAATATTGATTGTGATTCATGCATAATTAACTGGAGAATAATTATGAAGTATGTGCATGAAACTGGAATACTTTGATAGAAAAGACTCGTTTCCAAGTCCTCTCCCCCTACTACTCCCGCCCTCCCCCTCCTCCCACCACCTCTATCATGTCCTCCTTCCCTCCCACCTCCCTTGAGGAAATCTCCTCCCTGCTCTCCTCCACCAACCCCTCCACTTGCCCCCTGGACCCCATTCCTTCCCGCCTCCTGACCTCCATGGTTTCTACCGTCGCCCCTCCCCTCCTGCACATCATCAACCTCTCCCCCTCTACCGGCTCCTTCCCCTCTACCTTTAAACATGCCACTGTCTCCCCCTTCCTCTAAAAGTCCACTCTGGATCCATCTGAACCCTCTAATTACCGTCCTGTCTCACTCCTCCCTTTTGCTTCCAAACTCCTTGAACGGGTTGTCTACTCCCATTGTCTCAACCTCCTCTCTGCCAACTCCTCCCTTAACCCCCTCCAGTCTGGCTTCCGCCCCCTTCACTCCACTAAAACTGCTCTTGCTAAGATCATCAACGATCTTCTTATGGTTAAATCCAACCACCTTTACTCCATACTTCTCCTTGATTTCTCTGCTGCCTTCGACACTGTTGACCACTCGCTCCTGCTTGAATCGCTTCACTCCCTTGGATTCCGGGACTCTGTCCTCGACTGGTTCTCCTCCTTCAATGTATCTCTTCCTAACTCCTACCCCTCCTCCTCCCTACCCCTCTCGGTCGGGGTTCCCCAAGGCTCTGTCCTTGGCCCTCTCCTCTTCTCTATCTACACCCTATCCCCAGGCAAACTCATTGCCTCCCACGGATTCCAATACCACCTATACACTGACGACACTCAACTCTCTCTCTCCACTCCTTCCCTCTCCCTCTCTGTTTAAGCTCATCTCACCAACTGTCTCTATGATATCTCCACCTGGATGTCTCAACGCCAACTCAAACTGAACATGATGAAAACTGAACTCCTTATCTTCCCTCCCAATTCTCCTCTCCCTCTTCCCTGTCAATTGCCATTGATGGGGTCTCCATCCTCCCTGTTCCCCACGCCTGGTTTGGTCTTCATCTTCGACTCGCACCTTACCTTCAAACCCTACATTGACTCCATTGCCAAATCCTGTCGCTTCTCCCTCCACAACATTGTTAAGATCTGCCCTTTTCTGTCTGTCTCCTCTGCCAAAACTCTCATTCATGCCCTAGTCATCTCACGCTTCGACTATTACAATAGTAATAACCTCCTCCTCTCTGGCCTTCCCCGCTCTCACCTTTCTTCCCTCATCTCTGTTCAAAACCCTGCTGCCAGGATCATCCACCTAGCCCGTCACTTTGACCATGTGCAGCCTCTCCTCTCCTCTCCCCACTGGCTCCCTCTTCCTGAGCGTATTCTGTACAAGCTCCTTGTCTTCACCTGCAAAGCCCTTCAACAACATCGCTCCCCCCTACCTCTCTGCCCTGATATCCCTCCGAACCCCTGTTCGAGCATTCCGCTCCTTTTCTATCCCGTCCCTCATCCTCCCACGCCTCCCCTGCTCCCCCAACCGCCTTCGTCCCTTCTCCCTTGCTGCCCCGCACGCCTGGAACTCCCTCCCTGCCCTCGTCTACCTTGTCCCCACCTTCCACACCTTCAAGTCCCTCCTCAAAACCCACCTCTTCCCCTCTGCCCTTCCGAATGCCTGCTAATCATCCCCACCCAGGATCATCCCCCACCTGTTATCTGCAAACTCCCAATTTACTGAAGCCAAGAACGTGTACCTGAGTTCTCGCATCCTCATGAATGTCACATCCCTTGTCTCTCCCTCTGTTCCCCCTTCCCTGTCTCCCCTCCCCCGTCTTTAGATTGTAAGCTCTCTGGCAAGGACCATATCTATCTTGTTTTTGTAAAGCGCCAGGTACATGACTGGCACTATATAAATGCTAATAATAATAATAATAATAATAGTTCTCAATGGGAACTTCATCTCTAATTGGAAAAGAAGAAGTCAGCTGATGTGATCTGATGCCTCCTCAGAAGAGAATAATCAGCCATAAACTCACGGAAACCATGAAGTTCATTGTTGGTCCTTTACATTTTTCAGTCAACTCACTAAGAATGCTTTCGTGTTCCTTGAGGGAAAACTTTTGTTAGCTGCTATAGCTGATACTTGGAGCTTCAATTAGCAACATGTCATCTAAAGTACAAATCTGATTTGTCTGTAGATGCTGCAAGGACAACACTCACAGAAACACCATTAAGATAGTTTAATTTAGAATAAAAATTGGAGGGGGGACCCCTGATGTTCCCTGTTCCAGGGGTCCTACATTTTGCAGGTGGCTAGGAGCTCTCTCTTTGTAGTGGGTCAACATTTTTTTAGTTCATTTCCGAATATGGCCAGTGCCTCATACACACAAGCCCTCCCTTCTCCAAAGACAGATTTGTTCACCCCAAACTCTTTGGATCTTTTTCCTTTTGGCATCAGAGACAATTTGGGATTCTTGGTTAGATCATTTCACCCATCTAGTTTGTTGCAAAATCACAACATTTTGAAAATGATGACGGCCAGACTTTCTATATACACAACTTTCCTGGGTATAGCAAAATACTTACTCTTTGCTGTGATTTACGATGAGAATGGTTCAGATCCCATGCTATATATTCCAATAATAAGTGATACAAATGAATGATCTAGCACTTGATACCCTACTGCCTACCCCTTGCATAGCCATATCCACCAGTGGAAAGGAAGTGCAAAATAGTAACTAATTTGAATGGGAGGATTTTACAACTATTTTACGTAACTACACAAGGGGCAAGTCAAGGAAGGATCAAGCACGTAATATCTGGAGTCTAATGAGATGATGCTTTTTTAACAAGCTCTGTGAGACAGGCAGCATAGAACTGTATTTTCTCATGAGGGTTGGGAAAATGGATAACTAAGAGTGTAGCCAAACAAGCTGTGAGGGCTCGATCCCTGCAGGCGCCCCGTCTCATACAAGTGCAGCTGCCACAACTCTGGGTAAGTGTGGGGAGCTGGGCAGACGGTCGCAGGGAAGCCAAACGGACCTGCCGCTGTCGGAGCCACTGTCATGACTAGGTCGGGCCAATGCACTGGTCGCACAAGTGGGTGCCCGGTCCTGCCCCGCCTTCCTCCACTGGTTTGGCAAAAGTTCTGCCCACAGCCGTGATGCAACAGCATGTGATGGGCACTAGTGGCCGCTGCTCAAAGCCCTGCTGGCGGTGCTCGTCGCACAGCAGGCCGGACAGCAGCCAGGCACATGAATTGCCCCGCATTAGACAGCCTTACCCCATGTTTGGCAAGGCTGCTCCACGATGCATCTTCTGACTCTTTCGGAGGATGCATCATATAGCAACCAGCTGTTTGCCCTACCCGTGGCAAGGAGAACATCTGGCACCTGCTGGACACACGATGCACTGCATTGTGTAGCCCAGCTGCCCAGGGTGGGTTAAGGCTACCCAAAACATGGTAGCCTTCCCACTGAGTCTCGTGTGGCTGCACCCTAAATCTTAGTCTTAAATGACAACTTATTTTGGGTAGGTGGGACCTAATTTGCCACAGAGATCAATGCCTTTGAAAAAGCAGATTATGGTACCAGAAAAGGAACAGCTGGAAAAGGTATCAGCCAGAATGATTGAATACTTGTGACAATATGAGCCTGATTATCACATCTTATTTAAGGAACAATGCTCATCAGTTTTATTCCCACTTCCTGTGGCTAGGCTTTGTAGTCACCGCCCAATTTACTCATCAATGTCCTACAAATACGGACACATATCTGTGCTATTTCTTTCTCCACTTAAATATCACTTTTAGTTTTTGGGTGTGTGTGTGTGTAAAAACTTCATATACATTTTGGCTCCATGTTGAACTCATTAAAGTTAATGGGAAAACATTCTCTGACTTCAGTGAGTGAGGAATACACCTTTGGTGTTTGCTTGGGTTTAAAGGAAACATGTTAGTCTGATACTCAGAGAAAGCTAGTTAGTTGCATGCCATTTCCGAATTCAGGCTAAAACTAATATCCCTGAGTTACATTTGTACTGTTCCTCTCCGGCAGCATTCCCTCCCGCCCCCCGATTTTTAGTAACGAGGTCACTTTTGGTGAGGGTGGAGGAGAAGCACTTTAAAAGTCTTGTAGCTGATTATTCTCAGGCTAGTGCTTCAGTGTTTTCCTGTTATTGACACACTGTGAGAGGACAAATATATTTTGGAAGCACAATCTTATTTTAATCCTTTACAGGAATTGGTACTGGAGGGTCTGGGCTTAGCATTTTAGTAGTCTGGGCTCACCCTAGTTTGATGCAATATTTTTGTCAAAACAGAGATGCACAGAAGGCATAAAATAAGATCTATTCCAATTTCCAACTCAAACCATAGCCTTCCACATTTAATCATCTTGGTTTGAAAAGTGTTAAACATTTGTCTCCCTGTCCAGCCGAACTCAGCTGCCACTGTTACTGCAGAGAGGGTGTAGATGGAGGGACAGACTGAAACTTATGTGACAGCAGAGGAAGGAAGGAAGGATTCTTCTTCAGTTCAGTTTAACAGGCAATGAAGTGATGACAAACATGACCAGGAATTATGATCTACAGAAACAGTCTGTAGGAAAGACCATAGAATCCACCACATTGTGTAACTCCATGCAAAATGTGCCCTCAGAACTGACACATTCTTCTCCCATTCCACCTACTCCAACAGGAAGGTTCAACTAAGACATGGGGTATTTTCAGACGTTACGAGATCACAGTGAACCACGGTGAATACCCACCTGTGGTCAATGTGCCTTGAACGTCTGTTTGGTGGTCGCCCGCCGGGATCCCCCCAGCACGTCTGTTGCGGCGTGACGTGGTGACCCCGGCGGGGAATGAATGGGTTGATTTCGGTACAGGGCCAACGGGCCCCGTAACGTTTGAAATCACCCAAAGTTACCAGGGCTGGGAAACAGGAAGTACAGAGTGGAACACAGTACAAACACCATTCTAAGCCTTTGTTTTAGTAACCCTTTTTGTATACAGTACATTTTAAAACTTATTTTTAAATGTTTTGTGAGCCGCCCCGAGCTGCTGTAGGGTTGGAGGGAGCAGGATACAACTAGTTAAGTAAATAAATAAATAAATAAATAAATAAACCTGCTATCTAGTTCTCCAAACCTTTATCTAGCCACCCATCCTTTCTACTGACCACATGTACATGGCTCTCTCAGAGGTTCACAGCTCAACCAAACTGGGGTAGCTTTTCCCAGAGATAGCAAAAAAGGGGCATCTCTGACTCAAATTCCTCTTTCAAAGGCACCAGAGCTCTAAAATGAAGACTGGTTTATTTCCCCCCGACAGTGTGAAAACAGCTTTCTTTTCCCCAACCTCATTCTCAGAAATGAATAAGCTGATCTTGTTGAGACTGATTCAGCCTAAAGCACACACCGAGCATTGAAATTTTAGTCTAAATTCTCAAAGTTTGGAAAAATGATACTGATGGAAACAGGGAATCATAATGGAAAAATGTTAAGCAACCCTGAAGTTATGTGAGTTGCTCACTTTCTATGTAAGCCTAGTAAGAGGAACACATATTATTCCAAAATAATTGAAAACAGGGGACATTCTCACTCCCTCCAATAAAAACGACAATCTGTTTCCACGAGTTTTCTGGATGGAGCAGTATCTATGTACCAGATACACCGATATAGTCAAGAGGGTGTACGGTTGCTATATTGGCCACTTTGTCTCTATCTAATATGGCCAAGACATTGCTATCGAAGTACGCTTTCCAAGGCCTATTAGGCTTCTGTAGTGCTTTTACAGTAAGAAACAAGCTTAATTAATTATCCTTCATGGCAACACTGCAAGACATCCCTTTTCCTCTTCAAAACACAAAAATCTTCTCTCTGGATGAGTGCTCTAAGAAAAAGGCTGTCATCATGAATAAGTCACCTAGGCAGTTCTTGTTCTCTGTCAATATGTGGTATTTCCAAATCAACCCATGAGGCAGGAGGCCCAAGAGAAAAATAAAGGCTCTGGAGAAAATAAACAGAAAGCAAAGGGAAATTTCAATCATAATAGGAACCTAAACAAACACGATGGCCTACAAAAGAGGAAAAAGTACAAGCCTTGAATGCAGCCTTTGGCTCCCCACACACTTTCAGTAATGTGTGGCAGAAAATAAAACTTAACTCCCTCTTTGCATTCAGTGTTCAGAAACAAAGAATTCCTTAAATCTGCATATTTACTTTATGATTATTTATTTTTTTATCTTGGAGGTGAAGCTGAAAGGCCAACAACAAAGCCATGAAAATCCAGTTTCTCTACTATTTTCTGTTATAAGAGGGCCTCATTTATCGATCTTGCACATGAAGCTGATGACTTTTTAACCTTCCCTGTGATGTAATTATCTGGAATGTGTAATGCTCACACAGAAGAGTCCTGCTACATGGTGCATTTTGTTGCTTTTATTGGCAGGTTTTAATGATCTGTCAGACTGCCTGCAGCCTCTAGACAAGATTCTTTCTGTGTGATCAAGCTGGAACATACACAGCACTTCACAGCTACAGAATATTTGAGGATCTCGGTAGGAATACACTAAAATACATATCTTGTTCTTATTAAAAGAATCACGATTATATATCTCCTTTGACTACTGAGGAATAATGCCAGATTGTACTTGATGCCATCTCCATCCTGCTTATAAGGTTGCCAGATTTAAGTTTCAAAAATAAAGGCCAGCTCAGATTTGTATAAATTTACACAAAATTAAATATCCAAATGAACTTGATGCCAATAAATATGTATATTTGTCAATGAGAGTTCGATGTCCCTTATTTGTCTATTGCTTAGGACTGTCTTTTCTCATCTACAAAGCCAGTACCTACCCCTCATGTCCATTCTTACTATCCTTTGTTTCCCCATAGATGCTTTCTGAAATCCTGCTCTAGGCATTTGGTTCACCTGCTCTAAGCCCTGGCCTCCACATCTCATTGTCTCCTGCTCTTCTACCTGAGCCCATTGGTTTAATCCTCCTGGGTCCCTCTACCCTTGCTTGGTGCTCTTGGGGACACTCTGTCATCCCCATCACTGCTCTGTCTCTCACCTGCTCCCCTGGTCCTCCCTTTGGCACTCCCTGATGCTACTTCCCTCAGCTGGTTTCTACCCTGTCCTCCTACCATCACCACCCTCTCTTCTTCCCTCAGGAGCTACTTTGCTCCTGCTCACTTGGTATCCCCCACTTACCCTTGGTCCCCCCTCCACAAGAGACATTCGTACAACCTGGCAGTTGGAAAGGGACAGAAATAAGGCTGCTTCAACACATTAAAAAATGGGCTATTCTAATAACTTGAGATAACACTGGGTATTATAATTCTGCAATTTTTGTAATGTGTGAATATATTACCCCTTTTATGCTGCAAGATCCTGAGTCACTGTAAGAGCCACCAAGGTTTTTACAACAACTGAGACATTGCAGCATAAAATGGGAATACTGCATTCACACACTACAAAAATTGTGGAATTATAATACCCAGTATTATCTCAAGTTATTAGAATAGCCCATTTTGTAATGTAAGAAAGTAGCCCAAGTCTCTGTCCATGGCCATTATTACACGGATGCCCCCACCCACTGCTGGGTGTTCCGGCGGGTGTGCGGTGTGGGGGCCGTCCATGGAAACGGGCCGACAGTGGGTGGGGGGATGGGTGTGTGCTGGGTGTTCATCCGTGTGAACACCATGAGCGGTGGGTGTTTGTGTGTGCACGCTCCCAGTGCACACCCACCTACACCCATCGCCACCCACGGGGTCATCGGGAAAACCAGAGGAGGCCCCATGGGTGGAGGTAGATGTGTGTCCATGTAAAGGGACACACACACACCTCCACCCATCGTGGCAGAACACCCATACCGCCCCACCCCCGTCCACGTAAAAATGGCCCACAAAGTCCAATTGTGTTGCTGCCTTCCAAGAATATTTTGTCACTTGTTCTGACCTAGATACAACAGGGAGCTGTAATGTTGAAATTTTAAGAAAATAGCATGTGATTTGGGGATGAAAATATGTATTTTTGATTTACCTAATCTTTTTCTCAAAATTTAGAATAAAAATTAAAAATGAATAAGGCAAAAGAATGAAATAGTTTCACAGAAAATTCAGTTCCCTCCAGAAGTCAAGAAGGATCGTCTTTTCCCCACTTTATTTGTTCAGCCTGATATCAAGCTTAATTGTGGTGACTACTAGGCAGACCATAATATAAACACACTGTATCTCCCTAATAAAAATAACATCACAAGCTTTCATACTCTAGACTGACAGCTAAGATGACACGGGTTAGTCTCCTGACCAAGACCTTTTGATTCCCAAACACCAGCCCTACTATAATTCCCTCCTTATCTACTGAACAGTCAGATGACTGTATTCTGGTGCTAAGTAGGTCACTCAGTAATGGTAGCACAATGCCACTATGCCTAGCCTCCACATGCTGTGATAATGAACACATCGCTCACAGCTGGACAAACCCAGCTTCTATTGCTGGAGGACTGAAGAACGTAAGACTCCGTTAGCTGATCCATCTTATATTGACTCCAGTGACAGCTAAAGCACTTCCTAATGAGCACCGACCCTGTCAGGAGGGAGCACTCCACATTTGTCTGTGTCAAAGAAACTGGCCTGGAATATAAATTTAAGAAAATATATTCACAGTGGGGGGACTATGCAGTACTGGATTCAATGTGAACTTTATCCCTTAATTCAATGGTTCTCTCACATGGCAACTCAAGTCTTTAAACTCTTGTTTTGTTTGTGTGGATAAGGAGGGAAGCCACAGTAGTGTGCTTTTACTGTACCCAGTGAGGGATAAATAAGGGACTTCTTTCCTCTTTGATCTCACTCCCAAGAGAAAGCTTTGTATATTCTCCCTTCCTTCAGTAGTGAAAGTTAATCATACTTTAATTAAAACAAACTGCGAACACCAGAATGTGGAAGTATTGTTAATTAAAAGGAGAAGTTTCTACAGTTCAAGTGTTCATTAAAAAAGGAGGAAGTCTAACATTGGGTGCAGCCACATTTATTTATTTATTATTCAATATATTTGCCACCCCCTCCTGCACAGCAGCTCGGGGTGGCTCACAACTTCTTAAAAACAATATACTACACCAAAAACACTAAAAAAAAAAGTAATAAACCCCCAAAAAACATAAAAAACAAACATCCCCATCCCACCCAACCCATTACCCGTTTCCCTCACCAAATGCCTGCAGAACAGTCAAGTATTGCATTGTCTTCAGAAGGAAGGGAGGTCTGGGGACAGGCAGACCGCCATTGGGAAGGAGTTCCACAACCACAGTGCAGCCACCGAGAATGCCCTCCCTTATGGTAGCCACCCGGGATACCCAGAGGACCTCGAGGAGGGCGTTCCCGGCAGACCGCAGGGGTAGATCCAAAACCCAGAACATGAGGTAATCCTGCAGATAGCCAGGGCCCAGGCCATTTAGGTCAAAACCAGAACCTTGAATTGGGCCCGGAAGACTATCGGCAGCCAGTGCAAAGAATGGAGCATTGGTGTAATGTGCTCACAGCAAACCATCGCCATAAGGAGATGGGCCGCTGGCGTTCTGCACCAGCTGCAGTCTCCGGATCATCACCAAGGAAAGCCCCCGTAGAGTGCATTTCAGTAGTCTAGTGTTGAGGTGATAAAAGCATGGATGATGGGGGCCAGGTCTGAGTCTGAGACATAAGGCCTAAGCCATCACACCAGATGTAATTTGCTAAATGCTCCCTTCGTCACAGCCGCCACCTGGACATCCAGACGGAGCTGCGGGTCCAGGAGCACCCCCAGACTAAGAACCTGAGGAACCAATGGAGGGCAGACCCCACTGATGATGGGTGCCACCACTCCCTTGGCTTTTCCCACCAGCATCACCTCGGTCTTGTCAGGATTCAGCTTTAGGCAGCTCACCCTCATCCAGTCCCCCACAGCTGTCAGACACGAGCTGCATGACGTGAGCTGCAGAAGGCCTAATCCTCATGCGGCCCCATGGCAGGCAAGTGCACTCTTCACACTGCAGAGTCAGCATGGGGAGCAGGGAAAACAGTTCGCTCTTCCCTTGTGGGGAAGCCAGGCGGGCCACTATCAGACTTCCCACCATGGTGTGGGCCGGGCCAAGGCACCAGTCACAACTGGGCACCTGGCCAGGCCCAGCTCTACCCTGCCTCCCTCCCCCAGCCTGACCAATATTCCAGTCCCGGCTGTGATGTGGCTGTGCAGGCCTGGGGAGAGTGGCCGCCACTCAAAGTTCTTCAGTGGACCTTGCAGTGTGACGGGGCAGGCAGATGAGCTGCTGTGCCTTGGGCAGCCTCACCCCATTTTGGGTAAGGCTGCTACGCACTGCGTCCTCACTTTTCCCCAAGGACGAAGCACGTAGCAGCCAGCTGTCTGCCCCACGGTGAGGGGAAGTTCTGGTGGTTGCTGGCTGCATGTTGCACTGCATCGTGTAGCAAGGCTCCCCAAGACACAATAGACATTTTCTGAACTCATTGTTTCCATTGTATTTCTCTAGATAAATGTGTTGTGTTTTCTTAAAATGTAAAAATATCTTCCCAATTATTAACTTATTGCTGTTCTACTACAATTTTTTCCTCATTTTAGTGGGTCACTATGCTTCTTTTTAGGAAGACTGTTTGGTTCCATCAGAATAATTTCTCGACTTTCAAGGTTTAAAGAACTCCTCTTTCATTTGGCCAGAGAGTGGCACTTGTTTTCTGAATATATGGTATATAAGTGAACTGAAATCATTCATATTTATGTGAATGTGAGCTCAACGTATCAGTCTTCTTCAACTAGGTACTCGAGTTAAAAGTATGTTATCGTTAAAATAACATGCATTCAGTTTTGGCTCAGTCCTGACAAAATAAACTGAAAAATGGGAGGGAGTGACATTTCTAATAGTTCTGAAGGTCAAAGCTACGCAACATGCTAAGGAATTTAAGAATTAAGTGGAGACATCTTTCTATGGTTCAATGTAGCTTTTTTATAAATTAATAGCAGCCTCTGCAATTAAGTCAGAAGTGTGGTACAGAAAGCAGTCTCACAGTAACTACTAATAGATAAGGAAGCTGTCATCTCTAACAACGGGTGTTTTCAGACGTTACGGGGCCACTTGGCCACGTACCGAAAACAACCCTTTCATTCCCCGCAGGGGTGACCCCGGTGGGGAATCTGGGAGGGGGCGGAGCCGCGTGACGCAACGTGCGGCCGCACGGCCCCGCCCCTCCACACACCCCGCCGCCCGGCCTCCAGGGAGACGGGCAGGCGGCGGGGCCACTGCGGCCACCGCGTCGGGCCGGATGTGCCGTGGCCCGGGATTCCACCGGGGATCCCGGGCCGTGGCAACCGGCCAGACGTTACTTTTTTGGGGTCCCCGCTGGGGATCTTTTTGACCACGCTTCCCGGGACATTCCCCCGGCTAGCCCAGGAAGCATGGTTCAAATTGACCCCATGCGGGTATTGACCGTGGTGAACATCTGGCGGCTGCCAAACAGACGTGCGAGCCACAGTGACCACAGGTGGGTATTCACCGTGGTTCACTGTGATCTGAAAATACCCAACATTAGTGGAAGTCAGCCCAAAAATTATGATTGAAATATTTATTTTACAATAGGCTTCAGGATTCCTATGCCCCTAGCAAGGTAACTAGTGAGCAATAGAGATGATGGGTACACCTTGTAGCGGGGGGGGGGAGGGGGTGTCTTCCCAGGGCCACACAGGGCACTGGGATCTCACTGGGGAATTAGCATACCCTGCTGCCACACCTATTCAGCCCTCAACTTGGCTGTCTCTCACTCTTGGAATCAGCACGCCATAGGAGAATCAAGTCGACAGTCTCTTTATTCTGTACACATACAGTTCCTTAATATCCCTGGGCTACTGGCTCATCTGCCTCCACCCTGCAGATCCAGCACAGTCTCACCAAATACATCCCCAATACATGTTCCCTCAGTCCATAGGCTCCAGGCCAGCAAGCACCTGGCTCTCTGCAAGCCTTCCCAGGCAGGATGCACCTTTCCTGGGCATCGTCCTCCTGAATACCTGGATCCTAGTCCTTCCTCCTGGTTCTCCTTCTCTTCAGCACCCTGGAGAGCGTAGAGTGGAAAGGCCCAGCTTTCAGGCTTTTTCCAGCAGAGGCCTAAAAGATGTTACCCTTTTGGCTTCCAGGCAGAGATTCTTGCTGTCTGTCTTGCAGCCTCTTATGTACCCAGAGTGGGTGTGACCAGTTCCCCTGGCAGTTTGCCCTTAAAGGGCCAGTGTCCGGTTCACTATGCCCCGTTTTTCCCCAGCCTCTTTCCAACTCAGGCTGGTCCCTTGCTATGAGCTGGCTCTACCCTGCCCATATGCATGTGCACAGCCCTCTGGCTGGCTGGCTCACTCAGTCCCCTCTTAGAGGGGCAGGAGCCCCGCAGAACTGTTCGCTGATACACATATGTTTGGATGAAATTAGAAAAGGTCCATATTTGAGATTCCAAAAGCACTGAATATTTATTTATTTATTTATTTTTAAACACAGCTGTGCTCACCTCTGTCCCTTTGGTTTTCAGCCAGGACTCAAATTAATCTGATCTCACTATAGTTTTAATAGTAGTAGTATGTTTATTGTGTAGCCCAAGGCTATTACAATATTCAACACAGTCACATAACATATATACATATAAACTAAAACAAGGATAGTTATAAAATTCAAAATAAATCCAATCCAACGCCACCCCCCCACCCCCCCTAAGCTCATCACCTAACATAGCCCTTCAACACAATTATCCAGATGGACTTTCCTTAACCGTATAAATACTTGACAGAATCTTGCGACAGCTCTAGACATCATCAATCCGCACAACCAAAAAGCCTCCTTACCAAAGCCCCTGAGACTGGTGGCCGTGAATATAGCTACCCAAAAGGGCATGCCTAGGGTCATTAAGGGCTGTGCAAAAGAATAGAACATGCTGACAGGTGTCAGTTTCCTGAAGGTCGCATAGCTGGCAGAGGCTCTCAGATCGAGGAATTCCCTTAAAGCGCCCCTCTAACAGAGCAGAAGGATACACATTACAACAAAAAGAGGTAAAAGCCCTACATAGATTAGAATCCTGCCAGAGAGATAAATAACTGTCCTCCAGATCACTATCTAGAGGGTAGTCAGGAGCGACCCTCTGATTCACTAACAGGGACATTTCATTTTGAAGCTCCTGATACAGCAATCTCCTCTTGATGAGGAGCAAAGCTCCCTCAGAGCCCAGATGACCTAAGGATTCCCTGGAAAACCCCAAGAGCTTAACTTCCTCCTCCACCCGACGTGCCCAAGAGCTATGGAGCCCAGCCCCCACCGCCAGGACCAGGAGGGAATCATCCTGGGGAGGAAATAGAGCTACCTTTACCCAATACCTCAAAAGTATTTGGAGAGCCTGAGTTCTTATAGTATATAGTTTTAATAACCCAAGAGGAAGCAGAAAGCATCAAAAACTGTGCACACACTCATGAGCTTTCATGCTCCGTTTTGCCAAACTCAAAGATTTGGGTAAGTCTTTATGTGACCTTTGAAGTTAGAAGAATGATTTAAAACTATTATGATCTAGCAGTTAAATATCTATTTTAGTATGCAGGGGGCAAAATCTGCCTTCCACAGACAACCTTCTCCCCAGATTTATCTTTCTTGATGCAATCTGCATAGCAGCAATGTTCCACTCACCACTATCTGCGCAGCTCCCACCAGGACAGGCTGGATTTTGCTCCCAGTTTAACCTCCTGCATGCCCACACATTAATTAATTATGTATTATATAATAATAATAATAATAATAATAATAATAATAATAATAATAATAATAAAAAAAAATAAATGTTCTATAAATTATACTTGGATGGTGAGCAAGCAGTTAGTTATGGAGATTTTGAATGGAAGGTTAGGGGAATAATACCTACAAGGAAGAATGGGAGTTGTTTTGAGTGGGGCTCGGCAGTCTATTCTCTTCCCAAAGCAATCAATGGGTGTTTTAAACTGAGACAGGCAGGTGGGGGTGGTCCGTGATCAGTGCGGGGAGAGGGTGCATGGGCACCGTGTACGGGGAAGCACTTCACACACGCAGCCCCACACACAGTCACCCTGCCCACGCTCCGTCTACCCCATTCCTGTGCAGGGCATTCTGGCTTTGGCCAAAAGTCCCATGTGGCCGGGGGGGGGGGGGTAGAAGGGTGGACGGGGGGATGAAGATGCGTGGGGAATGCGTGGGTATGGGAGTGTGCACCACCACCCTTCACAAAATCTAGACGAGGCAGACCCCACACAAGGACAGGTGGCCCTTGTGTGGGGCAGTCTCATTTAAAAACACCCAATGTAGTGTTCCATACCCTCCAACAGCATCTTTTTGCCTGGTATACTAATGAGTTTTGCTATCTTGTACCTGGCTGGCAGCATTATTTGGTTTGTATCAGGTTCATAAAACAATGGCAGTCATTAACACCTCATTAATCCAGCTGAAGAAAAAGCTGGCTGACAGGAAATGAAATGAAATTGAGCTTGGAGGCCATGACTTATTCATTGCTTGGGGGGAGGGGGGGCACCTTTTCTCACTTTAACAAACTTAGGATAAGCAGGGCTAACACATACCCAGGCAAGAAGAAGCTGAAAATTGAAAGTAGTAGGATGGGTATGGGTGTGTTTGTGCAAGATAATTCTTTAGCTGCTGAAAGAGTTTGTGGTGCTGCTTCCACCTGAAATCATGCAAGTGTCGTAAAAACTAAAACTTTACAGCCAAAGTCAATGCACTCATTTGAAAATGTGGACTTTTTAATAGGCTAAGTTTTATCCTCAAGCTGAAGAACCAGCAGTCCTGCACATACAAACATAATGTGTACAGAGACATTTGGATTGATTATTTATTAGTTGTTTGACCATAGGTCATAACAAATAGAGACATTCATACAGAAATCCATTTTTCCAGCTCAGCCCCAAAGTTAGTAAGTGGGTTATTACAATTTTTCATAGAATACTTAATAATAAATAAATGCACATTTATGCAAGTTAGGGGTGGCATGAAACATACCTATTTTTCTCTATCAGTTGTTTAACTTTATGTGATTGTTTTGCTGTTGTTGGTTATATGTTTCGATTTGTGATTCTATATTGTTATGACATATGACCAAAATAAACAAACTGTCACCTTACCTTATATTTAACTTATTTAACACATAAAGTGTGGAGCGGGATCCCCATTAATACCTGTAAATTCCCACCAGTAATTTCAAATTCCCCACACGTAATTGTACCTTCCAAACAGACACTGGATAAAACAAGGAAGAGCAACACGTATCAATGGGTGTTTTCAGACGTTACGGGGCCACTTGGCCCCGTACCGAAAACAACCCTTTCATTCCCCGCCGGGGTCACCCCGTCACGCCATATCAGACATGCTGGGGGGATTCCGGCGGGGAATCTGGGAGGGGGCGGGGCTGCGCGGCGCAACGTGCGGCCGCCCGGCCCCGCCCCCTCCACGCACCCCGCCGCCCGCCAGGGAGACGGGCGGGCGGCGGGGCCACTGCGGCCGCCGCGTCGGGCCGGATGTGCCGTGGCCCGGGATCCCGCCGGGGATCCCGGGCCGTGGCAACCGGCCAGACGTTACTTTTTTTTGGTCCCCGCTGGGGATCTTTTTGACCATGCTTCCCGGGACATTCCCCCGGCTAGCCCGGGAAGCGTGGTTCAAATTGACCGCATGCGGGTATTGACCGTGGCAAACATCTGGCCGCCGCCAAACAGACGTTCGAGCCACAGTGACCACAGGTGGGTCACCGTGGTTCACTGTGATCTCGTAACGTCTGAAAATACCCATCGATATTGATTTAGGGTTTGCTGTAGACCTTTGTTAAATGTTGTTGTGAAGAAATTCTTTTGGAAAACTTGACATTTTGATGCGTCTAATGGTTAAAGTTCTTAAGTCAGACATGCAATTTTAATTGGTAGTCTATAATATAATTTTGCAGAAAAAACGATAGAGACATTGTATTGTTATTCTACTTACTAGATTCCTGTTTTCATATATATTTATAATCATTAAGGTTTGAAATGAATATACATCTGTAGAAATTAGGTATTAATGTTTCTGGACATGGAATAAAAGTACCCTTTTGAGTTCTGTCCTCAACAGTGAAAATTCTTTTTAAAATGCCATCATGTTAGAATGCTGAATTCCCAGATCTCATAATCTACTAGTACTAGAAACAACTTAAATCCTATTGTAAAGTGATGAGTCCCTGCTCCCAATTCTGTAGGACAAACACTCTCTTTCCTCAGCTGATGGTTTGCAAACGAAAATTGAACTTTAACTTGTCAGTTGCACAGAATTAAATCTTGCCTGTTACAGGCCCAGTGTTATTGGGGAAGGGTGAGGGGAAATTCCACACATTAAAGAAACAAAAGTAGGCATTTTGGTGACTGATGGCTTTGAAAATAAGTTTGAGACAGTTGGTCAGAAATTTGCTGTTCTAGTAGTAATCCCAGCAGGGAATATAATCTGATAATAAAATCATTAGAATTTCGATCTCCTAACTTACACACTTAATGTAAGAGAAGAGCAAGGTATATAGAGAATATTTGCATTTTGTTAGCAGATAATTCTATTCTTTCTGGCAAACAAACAGTGTTAATTTCACTGAGAGACTTTCAGCATCATGTGGGATGGGAAGAGGAATGTCCTGTGATGTGAAAGAGACTGTTTTTAGACAATCGCACTGAAACGTTTGTAACAGACAGAACAGTATCATAACAAAAATGTTTTATTCAGTTTAGACTATTTTTACTAAAACACTCTATGACTTGTATGTGTAAATGTCTAAAACGTTTTAGCATTATGCTGGTGGACTTTAGCAATCCCATGTTCCCTGGACTTGAAACTTGGCACATTCAGCTGCGATGGGTTTTTGGAAAGTGACCAGCGCTGCCTGTCAAAGTTCCTCTCCCTCCTAGTCAGCAAGCGGGACAGGGCTCCTCCTGTGAGGTGATTGTGTAACACTTATGCTGTGCTCTGTATGTCTTGCTTTAAAACTTAAATTATCTGCATAGTCCGGGGTAGGGCAAAAGTAAGGGATTGCAGCTGAGTTTAAATAGGGACCTGTTAACATATCACCATTCTAACATAACAAAGTGAAACCCTTTACATTCAGTTATTAAAATATTATATACAATATTTTAACAATATTAATACAGTAATCAAATCTGAATTACAGTGGTATAAATTTAACTATAAAATAATGCAAGACCTGTACTCAGACGTAATACCTACAACCAACATAGCACAGCAGCTGAGGTTAGAATGTACAAATAAGAAAATTAACTATAGCAGTTCACGTATTTTCTGGGCTCACACGATGTCCCATGATGATTCAAGTGAACAATGCTTGGCGTCTGGTGAGTCTTTGTGTACTCACAGGCTGATGCCAAGTCCTGTTTCTGTGAAATTACAGGGAAGTGGTTAAAAGTCCAACTCCTTGTTAGCTGGACCTCTTTCTCACTCTGTCTCCTCATCAGGTCTGGCTGGATATAAACTGGCATACAAGATGGCTTTCATTCTCATACCCTCCCTGCCCTCAGGTGTGTATGTGTGTGTGTATGTGTGTTCTACAGGAAGGTTTGCCCTTAATGGGAAACCTCCATGCGGGCTTCAGAACAGCAACTGAGCATGGCCATGAGCTGTCTGTCCTTCCCCTAGGGTGCAGGAACCACAAATACAGTTGCCCAAGCCCTCAGGGCTGCTAAAAAATAGTGAGGGGGGAAGGGGGTTACAATTGCAGCCCCCCCCCTCCCCCCCGGCACTGCCTATCAGTGCAAGTAGGGCAGGGCTCCTCCTGTGAGGAGATTGCAGAGCCTGGCACCGCCTGATGAAGTTCCTCTTCCCCCAGTCAACAAGCGGAAGCGGGCTCACACCTTAGCTGGAGGGTGGGGGTAGGGTGGCTTGCCTGTGCCTGAGGGGTTACAAGCTGGCAGGATGGGCTGGCTTCCAGCCCAGAGGGAGAGATGTGCACCAGAGATTGGATACACTTCCTGAGCAAAGGTTCTCCCAGCTAGAGTGCAGCGGCCCCACACACTGTTTCCGTGCCTGTACAGTTCCAGCTCTATGATCTATAATGTTCTTTATTTAGAACATTCCAATAAAACCTGGGGGAAAAGGTGATTTATAAAAATGCTCTAAAACCTGGAAGTGTCAATATTTATATCGTCCCAACTGTTTACACAATCACATTCAAAATGGCAAAAAACAACACCACTAGAACATTCTAAATGTATGTTCTAAAACCAGCCAGAGTAGCGTAGCAGAGTCAAGCCCTACGCTGCAGCAACTTTTCAGGGTTCTCTGACCAGACGGTATGGAAGATGTATGCACTGTGGTGCTGTATCTTTGGAGTGCTCCTAACACATAATCAGAGACCTTTATTGCTGAAGTATTTCACTACATAGCAGGTTTGCTTAAACAAAATACATGACTCCACAAGTGAGCAATTAAACAGCATTCGACACCCTGCATTCACTGAGTCTCAATTTTGATTAATTAGGTTCAAAGTGGCAATGCTAACCCCACAGTCTCCAGGGAAAAGAGACCACTTAGTTTTCAAAAAACACAGCATTCTTATTTAACACTTGAGCATCAGCTAAACAGCTGCAAAAGCAATGAAACTATTACTTGAAACTGACCCACATGGCGCTGGATCACTTTATTACATTCAGGAGGAATTTAATTAAGCTTCTGTTACTTAATAAAAGCAAATATAAATAAAAAGGAAAAGACCCTGTTTTACCACAGGAACCTGCATTGCTGCAGCCCGATAGCAACTTTTAAAATATTCCAATGGGAGTTCCAGGTAAAGTTGTATTTGTGTGCATTCTCCCTCTCAGTCTGAGCAGATCCCTTTAGGATACACTAAACTAACAGTAACGCATATGTTCATTTTGTACAGCAATATTCTTACGTCAGCACTAGAGCAGTAATGAATATTTGTGCAAACAAATAAATCTGCCAGATTTGTGCTATCGGAACCAAACCTGATTAAGCGGATAATAACCGAATACAAAACCCACTATTTACCTCATTTCCAGTTAGAGATCAGACTGTGACTTAATCACTCAAGTACCCATGTTCAGTTCAACAGGTTTACTAATGAAGCAACTACACACCAGAGTTTACAATTTTTCTGTCTATAAAATGCAAGTATATACATAACTCTAGTACTGTATGAGAAATGAGTAGTAGTTAATTGTTTGCATTTCGTTGGATGCCCGTTTCGGTTATTTTGTTTCAGCTATTTAATTTCGGCCGTACTAGCCCTACTGCACACACACACAGCAGCCAAAACAAAACACCACCTTCAAATATCTGAAGGGCTGTCACATAGAAGATGGTGCAGACTTGTTCTCTTTTGCTCTGGAGGGCAGGACTAGCACCAATGGACTCAAATTACAAGAGAGCTGATTTCGCTACACATTAGGAAGAACTTCCTAACAGTAAGAGCTGTTCGACAGTAGAACAGGCTGTCTAGGGTGGTGGTAAGCTCTCCTTCACTGAAGGTTTTCAAACATAGGCTGGACGGTCATCTGCCAAGGACGCTGTAGTTGTGGATTTCCTGCATTGAGCAGGGGGTTGGACTAGATGACCTCTGTGGATCCCTCCAATTCTGTGATTCTATGATTCCAACCAAAATAATGATGTAACCCAAACAACAAAGAGGAATAACCAAACCAAAAAGAAATTAAATAAACTAAGTAACACAAACAAAATACCTGAATAAATGAATATTCAAATACCTGTTTTGGTTGCAGGTATTATTTGGACAGGTATCCAAAAGTGTGAATAATATCCATGAATACAAAACCCACTATTCATCTCATTTCCAGTTAGCACAGCCCAGACCAGGCTGTGACTTAATCACTCAAGTACCCATGTTCAGTTCAACAGGTTTACTAACTGGAGCCAAAACACACTAATGTTTACAATTTTGCTATCTATAAAAGGCAAGTAAATGCATAACTCTAGTGCATGTGGATCCAAATTTTCAGAAGGAAATTGTGTACATTTTTAAAAAAAATGTCCAGCACCAATAACTGGAGTCAGATTTTTAAAAGAGCCTGTCTTCCAATTAGATACCAAAACGGTCAGTGCTAAGGGCCCATAGGAGCACAGGGGGCGGAGTGAATGGAAATAGAGCTCTTTTGAAAAGCTGGATGGCAGGGCCTAGTCCAGCCCTCTTTGACGTAAATGAACAGAGTACAGACTCCCATTGTCTTCAACAAGAGCTTGACAAGCCCTGTAAAAAGATGTCTTTGCTAGAGAAATGCAGCACTGCAATGACTACACAAAAGTAGCTCAAGTACTTTATGATAACTACTTGCAGTGTGAGACACACTCCATGTTTAAGCCTTGCACTGGATCAGATTATGGAAGTATCTGATTTCCTCTGATGGAGGAGACTCTGAAACTTCACCTGTGCATCTATGGGGTCATCAGTGTCAAGAGAAGTAGTGTCACCATGTTTTTCTTCTACTATTTCCAAAATATCACGCATACAAATGGAAGAGATGACCTTCTACCACATAGCAATGGCTGATGCTTCAGTAAGCAGCAGTGCTGGCCAACTACATGGGGACAGCAGATTGTTGGAGGAAATTAAAGCCCTCTATCTGTAATTCGATGGGCAGCAGCTCATCTGGCTCCAAATACAGAACCACTCTCCAATCTGAGAATGAAACAGAAATGCCTGAACTGCATAGGCATGTCCTCAAATGGGCTAAATAGAGAAGAGATGTTAGCCAGACAGCCTCTCAGAGCTTGAGATTCAACAAACACTGCAGGCCTTTTACATTTGTTGTATCTCTGTGAAGATGGGGACTCCAGAACTGTGGGATGGAATATTTCTCACACCCTTAGGTGAACAGCTGCTATCTGACACATGTGGTACTTGCTGTGCTTACAAAGAGCATTAATATCAATATGCTAATAATCCGCAACTGTTGCACCAGTATAAGAGGCTTGGTCACTCCCTTTAATCCACCCCCCACCCCAATCCCCGGGCTTGCTTTAAAACCAGAAGCTAATCCACCTGGAAATGAGATGCTATCCTCAGTCTTACTGGCAGAGGGAACAAGCTGCCAGAAGCAGCCAAAACCACTGGTGCTGACTGGAAAAAGGCTTGATCTAAGGATGGGAGTCAATAACGGGATTCACAGTGAAAAAGTCAGGAGGTAATCCAGAAGGCAGTGTCAGAGAGCGTTTTCAGACAAGACACTACCCATCCACTATACATGTTTCAGGGCACCCACAGGGCAACACTGCAGCCCTGCAACATGTAGAGTGGGTGGAAGGGGTTAGTGGATGGAGAATGTTTTGTCTGAAAATGCCCAGAGTCTAAATCAGGGGCTGGGAATTTCAGGCCTGTGGGTTAAATGTGCCCCACTCCCTTTTTTGTGTCTCCTTTCCAGTTGTGAATCTTGTCCTCGAATCTACTTCCTACACCAAAGCCAGTGGCAAAACTGAGAAACTGAGATTAAGTGAGCAGATATGATAGAGTGAGCAGAGACACAAGGAGAGGAGATGTATCCATAGCACAGATCCATGACCTGGACCCTTGTTTTCTTGAGCACCCACCCTTACGTTTCTCTGCCCCCAGCTTCCGCACAGCCCTTGGAGCTTGTCCTAATATTCAAAGCAGCCTCCTGGAAGGAAAAGATTCCCTATCCCTGCACTAAAGCAAGTTGTAGCTGGGAGGTCTGTCCAGTGAAGAGAGCTCTCAGAAAAGGTAGGTACAGGTTGGCCGTAGCCAAGATGCGGTCCTACAGCAGCAAAGCAGTTGAGGCAGCACCCCCCTCCCCCGCGCATACACACAGCCCAGCCATGACACCCTGCTTCCCCTCCCCTTCCATGCCTGGCAGCGATGGTGGTGTATGGTGCTATCTGATGGGCAGGAGGGAGGCGAGCTCTGCCACTGTAGGTGGGGTGGGAGGGTGCTACCACTGCTGCCTCCTGAAGCTGTGCTTTCCCAGCTGATGTTTCTGTGGGTCCCTACTCTCCATCCAGGGCAGGAACCCACTATGCAGTAAGCATTAAACAGGTAGATTTGGGAGCAGTTGCATACGTTGCCACTCCTGGGGCTTCCAGGGCTGGGGTTTCTTGCACCCTCACACTTCCCACTGCAGGATTCCGGATGGCTGCCCCACCTTAGCTAAGACTGACCAGGCTTGAGGAAGGCGAGGGCTGGAGTGCATGGGTTGGAAAACAAGGACGTCTGGGAACGGGACATGGTCACAGAATCTGAAAGCAAGGAGCTAGGAAACAGGGGCGTATGAGGTGTTTTTGCACAAGTCAAAATGCTGGAGAGAGACATAGAGATTATATCTGTCCTCAACCAATCACAGCAGAAAAGTCACAAGACTAAGGAGGCACTGGTGACTGGGCTGGTAACTGCGGCTGGTATGCCACAACTTAGGTGTGTGCTCCAGGGCTGAGCCTGTGCATTGTTCCTTGGATATCTCCATTGTCAGGGGCCAAAACCTCTGAAGTCAGCTTACTCAAGTTTGAGTCCCGGGGAACCAGACACTAACTATTGCAAAACTCATGATAAGATCCCAAGAGTTTGTAACCCAGAAAGTAGGGCTGAGACAAAAGAAAGTTTTCTCATTCCAAAGGGCAAGTTGTAGCTGGGAGGTCTGTCCAGTGAAGAGAGGTCTCAGAAAAGGTAGGTCCAGGTTGGCCTTAGCCAAGATTGGGTCCTTCAGCAGCAAAGCAGTTGAGGCAGCACCCCCCTCCCCCACGCATACACACACCAGTTTTCGCATTTCCACAATTCTTTCGTCACTTTCCAGGACTTTTAGTCCATTTTCAGTCAATTTCAGAGACTTTTTTTGCCACTTTCTGGAACTTTTATGACACTTTTACAGCACTTTTATGGCAATTTCAAGCACTTCCCCATGTGCTTAGCTGGCAGGTTTTCATCTCCACAGTCCCCCAGGGGTGCATATGGGAAATACACAGGACTTGGGACCAGTCCATGGAGGCCCGCTTCAACTTGCAAAAAATAACTGAAAATGGCAAAAACAGCAGGAAAGCTGGTAGGTTTCTGTGTCTTGCAAATCTCGGTGAATGCCCTGCTTCCAATAGAAGTGGCAATCACTGAGATTTTTTGTTTCAGGTCTACCAGAAAGTGATACTTCCAATGCGCTGTAGTCCTCAGGTAGGATCATCGCTGCTGCTGGTGGTTCTGCTCTGCATATCCATTTCTGTGTGTGCATGTTTAATATTTGTATTTATAAATCCCTGGCACTCTCCAGCAGGTGAAGACTGTGGTACAGAGGAGAGAGAGACTCTCCTGGGGCAATACAGGAGCTGACTGTTTCCTTAATGTAGCAATCCCTGGTGTCTAATTATAGGTGTGTGCTTTCATCAGCTTGGTGGAAAGTTACTCTCTCACTAACCTGTGCAGAGTTAACCTACAGGAAAAAATAAATAAAATAAAAGGCAGGAGGAGCCCAAGAAGTGAGTTTAAAGTCCAGGAAGATTAGGGGAAACTCCACAGATGTCTTTGTTCTTTGAGAGATTGTCTAAAACAAGTGACTCACAATGCAAACCTCCCCCGTTAAAATGAGTGGGAGCTTTGCCACTGGCATTAGGATTGCAGTCTCAGACCATATAGCTTATGAACCACAAATGGTTCTTCAAATTATCACCTGTGCAGGCCCATAGCTAGATTCTACCCAAAAAAAGGGCACAAATGGTCTGGGGGATAGGAGAGGAGCATTTTTCATATATCACTCTGCAAGAGGGAAACCGATATTTTGCTATCTTTCTAAAAAATAATGTATTAAATTTCTAAAATATAGGGTTGAAACAAGCAGCTAAATTGCAACTTGTAAGTAATTTCACCAACCAGGATCAATTTCCCAACCCCGATACAATTTCTTGATTCTTGCTATACCACAAGATAGAACAAGAAAACAGAAAGCTGTTATTTACTCTCTCAAATAATAATAATAATAGGCCCTTTTTACATGGACAGAGGTGGGTGGGGGTGGGTGTTTAGCCACAGTGGGTGGAAGTGATTTTGTGTCCATTTACACGGACACACACCCACCTACACCCATCTCCACCCACGGAGCCTCCTCCAGTTTTCCGGAGGGTTCCGTGGGTGGAGGTGGCTGTTGTGCGGGGGCATGCCCGCACCCCCACCCATCCCACTCAGTGTTCACACGGGCAAACACCGAGCGGACACCGCCCCCCGCCATATACACAGACACAGACACACCCGCACAAACACCGAGCAGGGGGTGGCCATCCGTGTAAAAACAGTCAAAGAACTATGGGGCACTTTATGAAACTAAGCTGGCAGCAGATTTAAAACAAACAAACAAACACGAAGTACTGTTTCACTTAATGCACAATTAACTTGTGCGGAATTGGTTGCCAGAAGATGTTATGAAGGTCGTAGCATACTTGGGTTTTAAAAGGGTTTGTATACATTCTTTGAGGACATGTCCAGGGTCCATAAACGGCAGCTGGTCATTACTTAAGTAGTTCTGGGGACACAACCTCTGACTGTCAGGATCTGGGAATGAACAGCAGGGAATGGATTAGTCCATTATGACCTGTTGGGTACTTCTCCAACAAGACCATGAGTGGCCACTGTCAGAGACAAGATACTGGACTTGATGGAACATTAGTTTGACCCAGTATGACACTTTTAAAGTTCTTATTCTTCCCATCCACACCTCTTCAACGTGTCAATACATGGGATTTCTATTTACAGCATAAGACTCCACTCTGGGTGTTTTCCACACATGGTGGCTCTGAGCACCGCCATACTTTAATCCTGCCTGGAGTGAGGACCCTCCCTGCAGGCATGATTTGGCCCGGCCACTGAACAAACGTGAACGCAGCTGGGCCGAGGAGAGAGCAGGGCAACAAATAGATGAGCGTCCACACGGCCCCACCCCTTCACTTCTCAGAGCAGCCCACCCCCCTCCTTGATGGGCAGCCTATGAGGCTGCCATGGCTGCCTGAAAGCACCGCAGACCTGCACCAGGGTGTGAGTTGGCCATCAAACATGACAGCCCTCTTGAGCCCAGTCTAGCATCCATTGCACAGACTGTGGCAGTGCTTAGCCCGGGCTGTTCCTCAGGGATGGTCCCAAGAACCACCATGGCCTGTGCTATGGCCCAGGCCAACATCTGGCGGCCCTGTTTAAATGTCACAACTGAAAACACCCTCTCTCCCCAAAAGGAAACCAAGCCGGAAGAGATGCTTCCACCCTCAGGAAGAGGCAGTTTTGCACACGCCCATGTCTGCATCTGGGTTTGCATAAGGGCCCTGGCCAGGTGTGCCAACCGAGGTGGGAGGGGACTGGCCCAGGGGTGGAGCTGACCAACTAATCCAGCACTCAAAAAGCAGCACGCATCCAGGAGCTACACAGGGGGAGCTGTTTTGGGAGCGGCGTTTGGCCCCATGTCTCTCTGTGGCAATGGAGAGGTACTTTCTGGACTCCTTGCAGGGTCCCGCCTGCTCAGCTTGTTTCCCATGTGGGTGGTGGGTAGTTGGGGTGGGGTGGCAGGGAGAGCATTGCTGCTCTGGGCACCGCATTTTCTGCTTCAGGCCCTTCCCATGCAGCTAGATAAAATACTGGATGGAGGCTAGAGGACTGCTGATGGCCCTTCCAATTATGCCATGGTAATTCTGCCCTGCCAATGCCACAGTCCCTGCCACCTCTATAACTGGAGTAGGGCTGGATGCCTGGAATTTGGAGTTTCTGTTGTTCATTAACAATAAATAAATAGGGTTTTTTCCTATTGTTCATTAGAAATAAATAAGTAGGGGTAGGGCTAGTTGCATGGAATTTGGGGTTTCTGTTGTGCATTAGCAATAAATATATAACAATACCAACAACAACAAAATAAAATAAATAAATAAATAATAATAAATAAATTTAATTAATAAATAAGTAGGGGTAGGCTAGTTGCTTGGGATTTGGGGTTTCTGTTGTGCATTAGCAATAAATAATATTAATAAATTTAAATTTCATTACAATAAATAAATAATAATAGATTTATAATTAATAAATGTATTGTTTCTTTTATACATGCTGAGGAGGGCTATGACTGGTAGGAGGATGTCTTGACAGGGCAGGGCTCCTCTCAGGCCCTCCCAAAGTCCTAAAAGGACCAAGGCTGCTCCAACCCCACCCGACCCTGCACCCGGAGTAGGGCATGGGGAGTGGCCCCATGCTGTCCTACAAGATTTTGTGTCAATGCCGATTGATGCGTTGTACAGCCGCCAGGCCAACCTGAAGAATAGTGGGGGGAAGGGGAGGCTCAAGAGCCACCTCCCAAACAGCCACACTTGCATGACACTAGAGTGCAGGAAGAGAACCCTGCACCAGGAGTTGGGTCACAGCAATTGTCGGCGAGCGCACAAATGGAGCCACTGCAGAACCCTCTCCCTGGAGTGAATGGTAATGGGGCTGTGGGTGTGGTGGCCTCAGGTGCCGCTACCGCTGCGGTCCCAGGGGTGGGTAGTAGCGACACTGGGGCGATAAAAGGCATTGTGGGGTACTGGGAGAAGGTGGCTAGTCTTCATCTGGGAGCAGATGCTGCAACTCCTGTGTGGAATATGGGGTCACTTAGGGCAGAGGCACAACCCACCACGTGTGCCTTTGGGGTGAATCCGTGCACATATAACTATGCTACCCCAATCTCCCTGCCGGGTAAGCATGTGACTCAGGCCACCAAGGAGATGGGGGGTGGGGGGGGATGATTTATTGATATCTTCATGCTGCTGCATGGGGAGGAGCTCGAGGATGAGGTGGAGGAAGGCATCAAGGCCAAGCCCAAGAGGTCACAGATACCCAAGACGTGGGACTACTGGTCAGCAGGTTGCTCTCTATATATGGGGGTAGTGGCCTACAGATACCCCACGAGGGCTTGGTAGCTTATTTAGTACGCTGCAACAATTCAGAAGGCTTACATGGATTTGGGGGGTACGGCCTGGCTAGAATATGACAAACAGTTTCGGAGAAAGGCTGAATCTAATGCACATATGCGCTGGGATGTAATAGATTATAATATGCATTCCAAGATCCCTTTGGAGGGAAGCTCGCCTGCTTGAGGCAGACTTGCAGGTGGTGTCTGATGCCATGGGGGGGAATAGGCTTTGGGGTTTTCTTTCAAGGGGTATAGTGTGGCCAGCAGTGGCCAACACATTGGGCAGGTGCAGGCATCACAAAGGACATTATGCTTTTTGGAATTATTCCCTCTGATGGTTGCAGTTGAAATCTGGGGTCCCAGGTTCTGAGATTCGCATGTGTCCAATAATCAGGCCGTGGTAGAAGTCGTCAATTGGCAACCTTCCAAATCACCGAGGGTTATGGGGCTGGTGAGGCTATGGGTGTCTTTAGACATAACATCAACAGGTGTCTGAATTTGTGTTCTGACCTTGATATGAATACCGGTTTGGTCCTGTGTTCACCATGTGACACTGCTTAGACACATAGCCCATTTTGGGGCAAATCAGTGTTTTGCTCATCACCCAATCTCAGCGCACAAGTGTTTCTGCCTTGTTCCCCATGTTGTGCCTGCTAACACACAATGCAATATCATTAGACACAACGTTGACCACATGTTCAGCCGGAACACACAAATTATCCTTTTGATACAATGGTGTTCACATTGTGTGTTCAACTGGTGGCCAAATTGGTGTTGGGATTGTTGTGGTGCTTACACACAACGGACAAACGCGCTTAGGGGTTTTGACACCCGATCTTTGTTAGGTCTAAAGACGCCCACTTTGTATTGCGATGTCTATCCCTGAACATGTGTTTTTCTGCCAAGTAAGTTCCAGGACAGCGCTGATGCTCTCTCTCAGTTCCAAATGGAGAGATTTTGATCACAAGCACTGGAGGCCATCCCGGAACCAGCGGTGATGCCGGAGGCACTGTGGGCATTTGGGAACACATGATAGATGATGGAGTGTGGGCTTCATTGTCAGAAGCAACTCGTCGCACTTACAGTAAGGATTTTGAGTGCTTTCGGCATTTTTTAGTGGCACAAGAACTGGCTCTGCAATGTCCAATACCAACTCAGTTCATGGTTTGGTTCACAGCACTCCAGAGGAGTCAGGGTTTGGCACCCTGCACCATCAGAGCCAGGCTGGTGTCCATTACATTTGCTAGCAAGTTCCAGAAGCTGCCTGATGCGTGTGCAGATTTCCAGCTTAAACGGGCCCTAGAGGGGTGGACCAGGGAGGCGGCACCCAAGGAGGACATTCAACTGCCTATTTCACCTTCTATATTGGGAAACGTATCTGCCACACTACCTAGGCTTATGCTCCTCACCTTATGAAGCAGTGCTGTTTCGGGCAGCCTTCACCCTGGCATTTTTTGGTTCACTGCACATTAGCAAGTTGGTGCCCGCTTAACAGTCAGACATCTCGGGCCGGGCACTGGGTGTGGGGGACGTAATACTACGCCCCAATTCTGTGTTGCTGACTATCCGCAGTTCCAAGACAGATAAGGTTGGCAGGGGCCTTGACTCTAGGAGCTGCACCAGTCAGCCTGATATGTCCAGTAAGGCCAGGGGCGGCTGGTGGGTTTTGAGGCTGGAGGGGCAGTAAGGCCAGTCGGCGAGTCTAGGGGCAGAGCCAGGGCAATGGTAGGTGGAGCTAGGGTAACGGTAGGCCAGCAGCAAGGAGTTCCCAGGGTTAACATTGGATGGACATTACATTACTTAATGATGGGAAAGCTGCTGTGTAAACCACTGCCACCAGGGGACAGAGAACCCTCTTACTGGCAGAGCATTTAGCAGGTGAGGATAGAGGTCGGGTGGCTTTTTGGGGTGTGGGTAGGAGGTTTTAGGGGAGTTTATTGTATTACTTTGTATTTTTACTATTTTTCTCTTTGTGCTTTTGTTTCTGTAAACCACCCTGAGCCTTTGGGGAAGGGCAGGGTAAAAATTCTGATAAATATGAGAGATTACAGTCTTGTACAAGTGTGTAGAGAGGGGATTAATTGGAATTAAATTCACCCCCTTAGTCACCTCGAGGTGACGAAGGCATGGATGAGGGAGGCCAGGTCCGGGCCGGAGACAACGGACGCAGCCTCCGCACCAGATATAACTGGCAAAAGGCAGCCTTTGCAACTGCCTCCACCTGCCGTTCTAGGCGGAGGTCCGCGTCCTGTACCACCCCCAGACTCCGAACCTGTTGATGTATAGGAGAGCGAACCTCCCCAATAAGGGGGCCGACACCTCCTTCGCTCTCCCCACTACCATCACCTCTGTATTATCAGGGTTGAGCTTCAGTCTGCTCTGCCACATCCATTCCGCCACGGTCTCCAAACACTGGGATAGCACCGAGATAGCAGGGTCTGGGTCCATTGAAAAAGAGAGGTACAGCTGAGTATCATCAGCATATTGGTGACAACGCACCCCGAACCTCCTCACGACCTCCCCCAGGGGCTGCATATAAACATTAAATAATAACGGAGACAGAATCGAACCCTGCGGAATGCCGCATGATAAGGCACGGGGGCAAGATGTCTCCTCCCCCAGCACCACCCACTGGCTTCTCCCCAAGAGGAATGCACGGAACCATTCAACATCAGTCCCATCCAGACCCCCCAGGTCATGCAGCCTTCTCAACAACAGCCCATGGTCCACGGTGTCGAAAACGGTCGAGAGATCTAGCAGGATGAGAAATGTTGAACATTCTGAATCCATCTCCTCGCGGAGATCGTCGACCAAGGCCACCAACACCATCTCGGTGCCTTAGCCGGGGCGGAACCCAGATTGAAACGGGTCTAGGAAACCAATGCTGTCTAGATGCGCCTGGAGCTGAAGTTCCACCGACCATTCAATAACCTTCCATAAAAAGGGAAGGTTAGAGACAGGTCAGCAACTGGCGAGGGCGTCCACGTCCAATGATGTTTTTTT
>QEPC01000099.1:292902-307809 GCA_003113815.1 Sphenodon punctatus
GCTGGGGGGTGGGCTCGCCTCTCAGTCTGTTTTTAAACAAAAATCCAGGCTGGGCAGGGTGGGTGGGGGGTGTCCCCCCTTCCACCCGCGCAGCCTGGACTCAGGGAGGGTTTGGTTTTTTTAATTTGGGGCTTGAAGTTTTTTTACATTGCAGCCATTTTTAAATGGCTGCAATGCAAAAAATCCGGTACCCGGAATCCGGTACCCCGGACCGGATTACCGGGTCGAATCCGATAATGCCGGTACGCCCGGTACCGGCATTATCGGATACCGGATTTTACCGGTTTTCCGCCCCTACTAATCCGGCTGCAAAGTCGCTCTGAATCCGAGCGATCTTGTCCGCGAAGTAGCTGACAAATTCCTCGCAGCGGGCCTGGGACACGTCCCCGTCCAGGTGGAGCGAGGCCGGACTAACCAACCCTCGCACCACCTGAAACAGCTCCGCTGGGCGGGACTTCGCGGACGCTATGAGGACAGCAAGGAACTGTCCTGCTCATCCTGCTCCTCTAGGAGAGTTACAATGTAATCAAAGCCTGGGACAAGCCCAGAAATTGACGGTGCTGTGCTGGATCAGCTGAGGAGCAGCTTCTGGCTTGCTGGGGACTCCCCAGCAAGCATGGGGGGGGACCCCTGAGCGACTTGGGGGGTTGGGGGTGCCTGCCCCATGCCCTGGGGGAGGGGCCGCCCCTGAGTAAAGCTGGAGGAGAAACTGCCCTACAGACGATGCTAAAATCTGGTTGTGATTAACAAACAGCATCTTCCTCACAGGTCACAGAAACTAATTTCACTTGTTACAATATTAGTGAGTAAATTAATATATTTTTCTATCCACTGCACACCATTTATCAGCCATTTGCTAATTTCAGTCTTACATGGTTTAAGCAGTAAGGCCTGTCTTGAATGCTACTCATTCCTCGCTTCAGGTGTGATTCAAGTGTTATTTGAATGGTGGTGTTTTGGCTTCCAGAAGTGTCATCATAGAAATAAAGGATTTCAAACAGCTGAATGCAGACAGGGTGGTATGATGGTGGACGGGAGTGAGGAGGGGCTGAGCTGGAGTGGGATACCATGGACAAAACTTCATCTGAGGCTCTGGGAAATTCAAACTACACTAGGAGCTCTGCCAAACTGTGAAATGGCACACAAACCCCATCTCACATCAGGTCAGCTCTGTGTGGTGGAGTACTATAACCAACCTGACAGTGGGCACAGATGCATTTATATGAGAAGCACCAACCAACCACGCCCCAGGGCAGCTGAATCAGCAGCTGTGTTTTTGTCACACCATGGCTGCCTTCCCCCAGACTCCCTTCACACTGCCCCCTGCGGGAAGGCCCCACACTGGCTCATTAGTACTGGCTAAGCGCTAAAGAAGTTTGGGGCAGGCAGCTGTGGTGCGACAGACACACAGCTGATGAGTCAGGTGCCCTGGAGCATGGTTGGTTGGCACCCCTCATGTAAATGCACCCATGGCCATCGACACATTGGCCATAGGCTAGTTATGGCTTTAAAATATGGCTCTGCTTCCATTCCAAAGATGTGGAAAGATTACTTATGCTACCACCAGTAGCGTAAAACCAGGGACCCATGCTCACTGCATTTTCCCAATTACTACAAACAGGGAAAATACAATCAACATGGTCCCTCTCTATGGATCACAATTCCCAAATTAGTCACATCGTTCTCCATACTTCATGAACCTAAAGTGGTGGCTAGAAAAAGAAAGGATGTCTTGTCTCGGGCTCCGGAATCCTCAGTCCACTTCCTGCTCTTCCAGTCAATTAATTTCTAGGCCCAAATGCTCTTTCTGCCAAACGGCGACAATGGTACCTCTCAGGGCTGTTGTGAGGATAAATTTGATTCCAATTGTGAGGTAATCAGAGCCTATGATAAGGAGAATCACATAAGTATTTCAGACAAGCAAAAGACCCATCTTGGGCAGCCATGCATGGTCAGCTATATTCTGTGTGTTAGCCATGGGGTTAATGTGCGTTCCTGAATTAGCCCGCATGTTATTTCATTTCATTTCATTTTCATTTTGTACCCCGCAGACTACGCCACAGGTGTCTTGTAGAGGCTTACATTCGTGAATGAAATACAATATAAATACATAATAAACAGTATATAATATCAAAATACATAATCTAAACATATATCAATCCTCCTCAATCTTGAGGACACCACCATGCGGAGGACATGGACCAGGAATGCATATTCATGGACCAGGAATATCCACTTAATAAATGGACCAATTATGTCTAAATAAAAAATAAATAATAGAGGGTCCAGAAGCCACAAATTGGTGGCTATTGTTTTGTTTCCTATCGTCCTCTGGATCAAAGCCCAGAGTCTCTAGGTCAAATTTGAAAATCTGGCAACTCTATTGAGATGTCCCTTTTCAGGTTAGGGAGTTGTATAAGGGTGCAAGTTCTGCCCCGGAATATCAAACTCAGGACTGCACTGGTAGTGTGTGGGTGTGAGGGGGTGGAATCCTTCATTCCATCCCATGACACCGCATCCACAATACTTCCAGATCCACATGAACTTCTGGTGCATCTCATCTGCACATAGGTGAAGAGGAGAGAAGGCAGAGAGGCAATCTGCTGATCATTTGTTTACACTGACCACTGTGGCAGATCCCTTCTGTCCAGTCACACAACATCTCCACTGACACTCCCCTCCAGTTTGCAAGATCAAGCCGAGGGATAGCTAGTGAACTTGAGTGGGCACGCAGAAAAATCCCTTCCTAAGGGTCAGATTCTGATGCCCTCACTCATGCTGACTCTAATGGAGCTTCTTAGGCAGCCAGACACTAATCCAGTCCAGGATGTGGCCTTCATTTGTACTTTGTATTCTGTACAGCATCAGTTTGCAGGTGTGAGACAGAACTGACTCAAACTGCAGCCAATTACAGCAAGCAGTGGTCCTGATTCCTGACTGCATCACACCAATTTTAAACTTATATAAATGTGAAACATGCTGATGTAGAATTGCCGTGGCATAATATGGGATCACTGACAGCACTGCAATACATTGGTGACTGTTCAGCAGAAACACTAGATTAACAACAAAGAAGTCAACAAACAAGATGACACACAAAGAGGAGTGCCCACAAAATAACCCCATAAGGACTGTTCTTATTTTTCAAAATTCTCTCCGATTTCAAATAACCTCAGGCATCACTTGTTTGTTTTCTTTCTTTCTTTCTTTCTTTCTTTCTTATTAATACAGCATTATATAAACAGACATCCTGAGCAAGTTTAGAATTGACAAATGGAGAGGTTTTTGGAGACACAGATGCTACAATCATTTTAATATAATTTGGATTTCCAAATCAGTAATTACTCTATCACATATTTATAATTTTGTAGACTCTACGGAAATGCTGCGTTTTTTCCTATGCATAGTAATGAGCAACAACAAGGGCCATTAATATAAAGCCTGTAATGTTTGCATTCATATGCAAATAGCTTATGTAAACGTTTCAGATATTTCTCACTAAAATGTTGAGTTCTAATCTAAATGGCTCAATTCCTGAACTAGAAAATCACATTCTGCACAGGAATTGTTTGCTGGTTTTCAGCAGACATGCCAAGGCAGTGAGCTGAATTTGCAGGAGGCTTTACATTCCCATATTAGCACGGCTACTGCTGTGACTGACAGCCTTTAACAGCTAGATGGGTATGTAGCAGCTAACTAGAGTGACATTGTGCATGCACACAAAGGGGAGTCCAGGTCCTTTGCTGGAAAATGTTTCTGAAATAAAGATTGCCTGTGGAATCATCTCGAACCTGAAGGAGTGTAGACTTGTCTTCTTCCCTACAAGCTTTCAGGCCACACAGGGCCCTTCCTCAGGCATGCTGCATAGTCAGTCAAAAAGGCATGCCTGAAGAAGGGCCCTGTGTGGGCTTATTTCCATCAACAGCATTGGGTCCAATAAAAGATATCTGAACAACTTTGTTTCACGCCAGCTGTGTATACATAGAACTAAATGGATCTTCTCTCAGAGCTTATAAATGCCGATTGTTATATGGAGGGAGGAGCATCTAGCTTTTGGAATGTCTTTTTGCCCAGGAAATGAGAGACAAAGGATCTTTTTCTTTTGACACAAAGTATACATAATTCTCATCAACTTCAGTGAGACTCGCTCAACCCAATGGCAAGATAATCTGATTCCAAGGACTTTAAACTGTTTTTTTATTGTTTTTTTTCTGCAACAGTGGACCACTACTAAACACATCAGCATCATCCTCCCTCTCTTTTTTCTCTCGCAAAGAGAATTTCATGTCAATAGAGGGTTCCAGATTGATGTCCCTAATGTCTTCATATTTTCCTTGAAAATGCAAGCGACTTTTATTGAAGCCACTGAAAAGATCCAGTCTTTTCCCACATCCCAGACACAATAGCACCACTACAGAAAGAATGAAAACCTCTCCCTGATGTTCCAACAGTGTTCCATAGACCAATATATAGGTCTTCCTGTAATACCGTTTGCCCTTCAGGGACAGAGGCCAACATGCATTTGTGCTATTCCCGACAAACTGCCTTAAACCCTTGCTGCGACTGAGCAGGGTTTCACATCATCTTCACAGTTACTGTGCAGCAATTAACACTGCACTTGAGTTATAAAGTTTCATCTAAAACTACCTTGTCCTGATACCTATTGTTCCAAAGAGAGAAATAAAATAGCATAACTGAAAACAGCAAAGAATAAAGTCTTGTCTGAACTGTTGTCGTTAAACTATGGGAACATTTTTATTTTGGCTAATAAGGCTTTACTTAGTTTAACTGATGTTTATTATGATGGGGACACTCCTCTTTCATATCCAGCATGCTTTGGATCACACCTGCTAAAGCTACTTCATGATGCCAAATTCATGCTTCACCACAAAGAGACAATGCTCAGGTATGATCAAACTGTACCTGTTTTTTTGTTTGTTTTTACCCCACCTTATCCCCTAAGGCTAAGGGCGGTTCACATCATAAATATATATGACATACACACACACACAAAAACAAATCTACCCCATCCCATTAAATGACTGGCCAAATAAATAAGTCTTACGCTGCCTACAAAAGATGCTCTAACCAGGGCTTAGATGAATCTCCAAGGGAAGGGAGTTCCAAAGCTGTGGAGCAGCCACCAAGAACACCTCTTTGTATGCCCATGATGCATGGACCGGTCACCTTGGGGTCCTCACAGGTGGATAGGACTTCCTATACCATAGTTCTAACAAGTAGACTGGATAACCTACAATTAATGGCTTTAATGGGTACACCTTAAATGAAAATGGTTGTTTGAGGACCAAAATTACCTTACGGTATGCAACTTAGAAAAGGCAATTTCATTATGATCCCAGTGTTTTGGTTTCTTCCTGAAGTAATTCCAACAACACACTAATGAACCAGGTTCTGTGGTCCACCATGGCCTGCACCAGCATGGAATAATATCCACCTCCCCACCCCTTTTTTTTTTTTTTTAGAGAGAGAGAATTCATCATTGCTGCCTTGTGGGAAAGGGGATGGTACAGAATCATGATGAGAGTACCATCTGTGGAGAACCTTTTACATCAAAGTCAGCGAAACCAAGAACAATGCATTGCCAGGATGTGAGGTGCAATGGAAACTAGTAAACTGCTATAATCTTTGCATTACTTCCAGAACTTCCTCTGACCACCAACACGGAAAATGAAATATGGATGAGTCCAAGATGCATTGCATGTCAAGCAAACAACTGGTAATACAGTTTGAGCTAACTAGGCATGTTGCATCAAAGGATATATTCAAGAGAACAGCTGGGGAGGGAGGGGAGCTACCTAGTTGTTTTTGAAAAGACTTATGGCCTGGGTGGAAAATGTTTGCCCACACAGATCCACCATGGACCAATGTTATATCCCATCTCATTTTGTTGAGAAATATGCCAAGATAAAGTTTAAGCTACTTGCAGTGTTTATTGATTTTTTCATTAGCATCTGATTTAGTTAAGAGAGAGAGATTATGGGCTAAATTGAAAGATATGGGAATAGATGAGAGATTACTAGCTCTAATTAGATCTTCGGATCTGTTTGGATAAGCAGGGATCTCTCTCCCCTAGTATTAATACAACAAGGGGAGTAAGGCAAGGGTGCCTTTAGCCCCAACCTTATTCAACCTTTATGTTAATAATTTAATTGTCTCTAGTCATAGCAATGATACATATATGCCCCCAAAATTGGAACTAGGAAAATCCCAATCTTAATGTACGCCGATGATTCTCATCTCCTGTCCTTGTCATGTTTGGGCCTTATTCGCATGCTGTTTGATTTTTCTGCACTTTGCCTGGAAGAGGGCTTGAATATTAATTATGATAAAACTAAAATTATGGGGTTTACACCTCGTTTTAGAAAGTACACTTGGACCATTACTGGATTCAGTTTAGAACAAGTTAGGATAGGGATCCTGTTCTCTGCTACAGGGACCTGATGTTAACACACTAAATATTTGACTAATTGGGCTATTTCATCTATCCAACCTATTTTAAGATTTTTTTTCACTTGAACGCCCTCCGTCCCCCTCCCACCTCCCCAGAATAAATTCTCGAGACCTCCATCTGCCCCAGTGGCCCTATTGTATCTAGAGACAGGGAGGAGATCTGTGCCTGCTACCTCCATTTGCCAGCTAATCTTTTTTTGGCTGAAATTGATTCACCTCTCTCCTACATCACTATCTGTTCTTTGTTTCAGTGAGAAGCTATCTAACCCAAATAGGGATAGGCATGCCTGGTTGGGATGTCTGGAGAACAACGGTAGATTTCTGGGATTCTCCTTGGAGGCTTTGGCTTACAGACCCATCAAGGTGGCCAAACATCTTATGAAGCAATGAATTAAGGATATAGAGCTACAGGTTGCTCAGGTTTACGCTGCTGGTTCTAGGGTTGCCCCTCTATACAAATTTTGGTTGCCCCTCTCGATATTTGACATCTCCCATAGCTCCAATTCGGAGGAGAGCCTTCATGGGCTTGAGACTACAGACAGTTGAGACCATAGTGGTTCAGGGTCAGTATCAGGGGATCCCTTATGTTGACAGGGCATGCATTTGCAGTGAGAAAGTAGTCAATGATGTTATGTATTATTTGTTATATTGCCCCTTGTATGACCAACCTCAGCAGCTTCTGTTTAAAACTGTGAACCTAGATATAGATAGCCCAGCTACGCAAATTATGATTATTTTATTGAAAGACACCAATGAGTTTGTGCCTCATTTGCGGTCTCAGCTGCCAAAATTTGTGCTCGGAGGTTTTTAGGAGTTTACAAAATCAGAGCGAAGTTTAAGTAGTTAAACCTTGTTTTCTCCGGTCTAACTTTCTGTAATGATGCCTTTGGCCATTTTCACACAGACACCCCCTCCTCCCACCCCCCACACACATGTGCAGGGAGGGCACCCATGTGAATGCTGCGGCAGGTGCATGGGGGATCAGTGGGCGCCTGTGGGAACGCCATGAGTGGTGGGTGGGGGTGGGTGCACACTCCACCCACCACCCAAACACAGAGCATCAGGTACCAATGTGCGATGCTTTGTGCACAGAGATGGGTGGAGGTCTGTGGGAATGCACTCCCATGCACCGTGCCGCCCACCCATCCCCCCATGCACCCACGTCCATTAGAAAAGCACCTTTGACTGGAGTGTGGACATAGAATATGGTTAATAGTTATGGTAGGGACTTATTTGGGCACTTTTAATGATTTTTAAAATAATTATATTTATTAGTAGTATCAATTTTATAGGGCCTCAGTTAGGTTATACTGAGTAGGGGTTGGGTAGTATAGTTGATTGTATTTTATTGTATGCATTTATTTATGTATTTAGTATATATTTTTATCAATTTTGTCATGACCTGACGGTTGGCACAATACATTTCTTACTTACATAGATATGTAATTGCACAAGCATCTTTTTTAGCTAATCCCATGTTGACCTTGCCACAGTGACCCATGCTCTGGTGACCACAAGGTCCGATTATTGTAATTCACTCTTTTATGGGCTTCCACTAGTGTTTCTCCATCACTTGCAGCTTGTTCAGAATGCAGCAGCATGGCTGCTTATCAATTTCGGCATCCATGATCATATTACACCCACCCTGTGTTCTTTGGATTGGCTCAGACGCGGTGCCAGCCCCAGGGAACCAGGGGCACTGCCCCTACTGGCCTCCACATCCCCAAGTTTCTTAAAAAACTTTGTGTTGTACCTGCAAAAGGTTCTTCTTTAATGCAGTGGGGAGTTCAGAGACCTGGCAGCATGGCTCAAGCCGCTCTGGGGCTCCAAACGTCCGGGTTGGTGTCTGAACATGCGCAGACACTGAAGACGCTATTCTTCTTTGAGTGGTTCCTCTCATTCTCACAAATGGGAACTCATGACAGTAAGAGAAGGGTGCGCAAGCGCAACCCATTTGTGAGAATTTTCGGAGCCATCTCGAAAAACCTTGTTTACAAGGTAGCAACCTTCTGAGGACAGCCTAGAGGGAGGAGGAGGAGAGCTTGGAGAAAGAGCCCTTGTAGGGGCAAAACTTAACAGAACGCGTGCTGGGCAGCTAGGGGAGCTGTCCAGCCCATGTTTAAAAAAACAGCAATGCGTTGCCAGATCGCTTGGGGGCAGACTTCCATGGACATCTATGGGGGGAGGAGACCCGCACTGCAGCTCATATATGGGCTGTAGCCCTTGGGGGGGTGGGCTCAGGCGGCGATATGTGCTGCAGCTGAGGCAGTCAGGGATCCACGCGCATGCTTGACTTCTCTCAAGAAGCAAACAGCGCGCCATGCCATCCTGCTGCCTGACTTGGTTGGTGTGGTGCCAGTAAATCGGGGGGGGGGGTAGAGACTGGGGAAGGGATGGAAATTATGTCCAGGACTCAGGGGAGGGCCGGGGGTTGGAAGGATTGGGAGAGACTGGGGGGAATGGGGGAGGGTGGGTGCAGACTGGGAGAGACTGGGGGGAATGGGGAGAGGGTGTGCATTGTGGGAGAGACTGGGGGGAATGGGGGGAGGATGTGCATTGTGGGAGAGACTGGGAGAGACGGGGGAATGGAGGGAGGGTGCATTCTGGGAGAGACTGGGGAATGAGGGGAGGGTGTGCATTGTGGGAGAGACTGGGGGAATGGGAGGAATGGGGCAGGGGGATGGACAGGGAGACACTGCAAAAACAGGGCTCAGCCTCTCAACCATGTTTTGGGGCAAGTGAAACTCCTCGCCTCACTGCTGCTTTTGTGGTGTGGTAAGGACTGCACATAATGTTGCCTTAAGAGGGTTTGGTTTGCTTTGCTTGCTCTGTGTTTGCATGATGGCAAAATGTGGTAAAGACTGCACATAACGTTGCCTTAAGATGATTTGCTTTGCTTGTCTGTGTTTGCATGATGTCATTTTGTAAATTTGTGGGTCCACTGGTTGTGGCTGCTCTTTTTTAAAATGGTCCCTTCACTGTTCACTGCTGCTCTCTGCTGATGGAAAGTAGTTTGCATGGACAGGCATTTTGCTGCCAGGAATAAGTTGTGGCTGGTGGGGATGCTGGTCTGGATAGGCTTGGTTTGGTGACAGTGCAGCCCTGAAACTGGCCAAACTTTTAGAAAAGGTCTGTTTCCTTGGACAGGCATTTGGCTGCCGGGGATAGGGTGTAGCTACTTGGGATGCTGATCTGGATGGGCCTGGTTTGCTTGCAATACAACAACTGTTCTCCTTGTGAACAGAGGAGAAAGTAGGTAGGAGCACAGCAGAAGAGAAGGCTGCAGACAACAATTAAACCCTTTTCCGCTGTTTCCCTTCCTCTTCTCGTGCACCAAAACCAAACCCTTTCCCTCCTACTTCTCCTCTGTCCTGTCCTTCTCTCCCCTTTCATTCTCTTCTGATTCGGCTTGTTGCAGAACAGAGAGCTAATTCAGTCCTCCCAGTTCTTCAAGCCAGAAGGAAGGCTTGTCCCAAAGCCTACACCTTCAGACGCCTACAGGTGGCCAAGCATACCATGAAAATCGAGGATTTGAGGGTTCAGGATAAAGGTAGGCGATGGCAACGTGATCTATTTTTTTAACCTACTATGGTTAATTTGGACCCGGTGGGAAAGAGAGTGTACAGGACCCCAGTAAGAGGGTTCTCTTTTCCCTGGTGGCAGTGCTTCACATGGCAGCGTTCCCAGCATTAAGTAATGTAATGTCCATCCAATATTAACCCTGGGAACTCCTTGCTGCTGGGTTATGCCACACCACTGGCCTCCCGTTGCCCTGGCTCCGCCCCTAGGCTCACAGGCCTGCTGGTGGCGAAGCTGCCAGCAGGCCGGCCGGCCTTACTGCCCCTCCAACCTCAAAATCCACCAGCCGCCCCTGGATTGGCTGCTTGTAGAGCAAAGGATTGAATTTGACATTGCACTGCTAGTTTGTAGGACCCTGAATGGTATACACCCTGGCTATATTCGATACCTGCTTCTGGAGTGTTGTGCTGGTGGTTATCTGGCACTCAGAAATCACCCAGCATTCAGGGATCCCGCCATCACACCACAAGTTGGTGGGGGCAATTGGGCCTTCGCTGCTGCTGTGCTCAGTGTGCAACTCGCTCCCTCCAGATGTCCACCTCAGCTCCTCCCTCCTTTACCTTTAAAAAGCACCTGAAGACTTACTTATTCTCCAGGTACTTTTAGAATCCACTGCTGGCTCTCCATGATGTATGTTCTCCTCCCCTTTTAAAATTGCTTTTAAATGATACTCTGTATTAAATGGACTTTATATTGTTTTATTACTTTGTTGTAAAGTGCTACAAGTGCCACTTTGGCATGGGGGGGCACTATAGAAATAAAATTAGTTTAATTAATAATAATAAACAAATAAATAAATAAATCCTTGAAACAGGCTGTGCAATCAATCAGGATTGCTGTATCATTATGTCCAGTAATACCCGACATGCAGTATCGTTGTCAATCACCCATTCTCACTTGCTCATGCAGTGCCACTTTCCAGATCCCGGTCCTGCCCTTCCGTGTGGTCAGCACCTTCAGAGGGTTACACAGACCAACCAAAAAAAAAAAAACAGGGGGGGGGGGTTTGCTCAACAGACCAGAATTGCTATCACTATTTTCTAATTAGCATTACATTTGTGCTAGGGGCATCATGATGCCTATTGGTCAGCATGGTCTGACCATTATGCCCCAGGAACAAATATATGTTCTTTACTCTCACATTACAGGCAGCAAAGCACCATCATCATGGTTATGCTGCACAATGATCTTTCTCACTGTGACTGAGGCTTTGGTCATTACTCAAGTCTAGTGCAGAACTTTGGGACACAGCTAACATGCACATAACCTCTTTGTGCCAGGGCTTGCTTACGCTTCAGCGCTGACACCTCTTTTAATGCCTCGGCTCATCCAGCCACATCCTGTCATTGATGCTAGTCTGTAAGACCCCACCCATGACTGAATAATAAAGAGGGTCAAGGGACTGGTTCTCCTATTGTCACTAATCAGCTGGTTGAGGGCAAAGAGCTGATGGATGGCAACAGCAGCACTCTCCCCACCCACCTGCAGAAGCACTAGTCTCAGCTTCCATTCCCTGACAGGGCTGAGGCTGTTATAGACAGGTAAGGAGGGTGCTGCTACTGCAACTCATCAGTGTCTGGCAATGACTGATTCCCCTGGTGGGGCATGGCATGGCAGCTCCACTGGCTCGCCTCTGGATAACCCCCAGGGTGTAGGAGTGATACAAATTGGGTACTGTTAGTGCACCTGGGTGAATGAGGATTGCCCCCATAAACAAGATCTTCTGGTTTTGTCCACATAGGAAAATCAAGCCAGAATAAAGAAAGTCTGGATTCAAACCAGATTCATCAAACCATACTGAGCCCCTATGTGGAGATTCTTAATTTTGAATACGTGATCTATGTTGATTTAATAAATTATCTGTGTTGGTTTGGTTTGATTTGATTAGGAACCAAAAATAAAATACTTAATCCAAATTAAGCATGTCCTCACAGAGGTTTAATTTGGCTTCATTAATCCATTTGAAGCAGAAAATGAGTCCTCTGTGTGTAGAGAAGACCTTTGGCAGTTATTTTCCTATCACAATTCTGAAAATAAAACCAGAAATAACTTCTTTGGTTTGTTTCTAGGGAAGGAAAGCACTGGGCATAATTCAGCACTGTGTTATTCCAGCTTTGTAAGAAATATAATAGCAACACTGATTTCAAGGGAGTCACAGACATAAAAGTAGGTTAACATAGGGTGTTTTCAGATATGACGCTAACCCCAGTTTAACCACACTTGAACATTTCTTATGAATGTTGCAGGGCTGCATAGGGGACCAATACAGCCTTGCAACATGCATAAGAAATGTTCAAGTGTGGCTACACTGGGGCCATCATGTCTGAAAACACCCATAGTCCAGAATTACAGCCGCTGTTTTCTACATAGAAATGGGGCACTCTGCTCCAGCGTGCAGATGTGTTTTACACTGGTACCCATTTGTACAAAGGGGCCTCATCATAATGTCCACTGATCAGAAATTAATCAAATGGGTTTATTAATTCAATAAACCTACTATTGAATGGGTTACTCCTGTATGTTCTAAACAGTGAACCCTTTCACAGGATGATGTAAGTGTTAAAACCTGCCTGCATTTCCAGAACTGCATGAGTGAAAGTGATTTTGACCATCCACCTGGAACATATTACCCCAAGTGAAATATCTGACAAGACCTCATGACAAAATGAAAGGTTTTTGCTTCTGTTTTATGAACCTTCACCTATAAATTCTGGAGGAAAAAAATAAATAATTGACCATATGGTACAGCTGAACCTCAGCACTGGTGGTCTGACATCATTTATTTTTCATTACACTCTATCAGAAAAATGCTTGCCAAACTTACCAGATCTTTTCATTACTTAAGCAGTTCACACAAAGAATTTTTTAAAAAAGCAAAAAAAAACCAACACCAACAAACCACCTTAGCCCACAGAGACCCCAATAAGCCTTGGAGTGTTTTTAGACAAGTGCCTCCCAACCCATTACACATGTTTCAGGGCTGCTTTGGCACCCTATGCAGCCCTGAAACATGCTTGATGGGTGGATGATTGGTGGGTAATAGGTAGGGAGGTGCTGGTCTAAAAACACCCTAGGATTTCATTGGGCTAGGACCAACACACACACACACACATATAATATGAGGCAGCCCCAGACCTGAACACAACATATTGACTCTTGGACCTAATCCTCAAAGCACACATTTGGCACCTGTTTCATCCACTTCAATGGGACTTGTGCCCACAACCAGTTTTGAATATGAGGTTGTATGACTCTAATCTTGACACAAGCTACATACAAATGCAAGGAACAATTTGCAACCAGTATGTGAAAAGCAAGAATTAAGGGAGAAGGATGAGGGGAAAAAAATCAATAAAGGTTACATGGATAGACAGGTAACTTTGTACAAATCACAGATGTACAGTGGTTTGGTAATTACTTTTGAATATAAATTCATGAGATCAGCAGTGGCCACTTGGTTGGATATTCAAAACAAAATGTGTGTTTTGTTTATACATGTGTGCGTATCTTGTTACACCTGGTGTTGCATTTGCAACTGGTTTACTCAAATTAGTGCAAACTGCATGTGGACATTCTTACATCAGTCTAAAGGTGGCTTATTTTACTTTAAGTCTTGTATATACTAAAGGCAAAGATGAATTTTCAAACTGTGATAGCCACATTTAACAAGCTAGTGTCCAGGGAAATTCAGCTTTAAGCTCAACAGAGAGTGAAAACAGACATGACGCTTACCACCCTTGGTGGTTATTTATGCATGTTGCAGGGCTGCATAGAGTACCAATACAGACCTGCAACATGCATAAATAACCACCAAGGGTGGTTAGCGTCATGTCTGTTTTCACCCTTAGTGAGTCAAGGTTAAACTTCACAAGCTAATATCAGAGAACAGATTAAAGCCATGCTGTTTTTTGTAGAACAGGATTTTAACTGAGTTGGGTAGCAAGTTTAGATTGCAAAAACACACCTTTTCCTAATTAAAGCAGGCACCCAGCTTATTTGGGAAACAGATTAAACTAAACCAAATCAAACCATTCTTTAACTAAAATAAATGTCTCCGTGGGGACTTATGCCAAGACCAATAAACGAGTTTACCCAAACCAGTGCCAGGCCAAAGAGAAAAGATTGGCTTTGCAGCATAGTTAAGAGACTAAAAATCTTGGTTCTGGCATACAGTGATAAGGGGGAGAGAGTTCAACAACATTAAAATGATTACAAGCTTAGCTGTCTTCTGCTGCCATCAACATTTTAGAAGCTGCAAGATGGTTTTATCTTCTGGATTTACTAGACCTTGTCCTCGGGTAGTGTAAGCCAGTATGGCTTCTGCAATTTGAGAGGAGCTATAACAATTGACCCCAATGGAAAGCTTGCCCACAATGCCCACTGTTTCCTAGGAGGACCAGGCTTTTTTTCTGGACTTAAACCTATATATCTACCAAAGGATCGATATATAGGTTTAAGTCCAGAAAAAAAGCCTGGTTCTTTAGCTGAAGCTGTAGACTTGTCCTTTTTGACTGTGAAATCCTCAGTTTCATTCCTAGGTGGAGTGGTTACCAGGAGCAGCATGAGTTTTCCCTAGAGGTGGGACCCCGGGCCCATTACCGGCTACCGGATTTACCGGTTACCGGTTCTCTAAAAACCGGATTCCCGGATTAAATCTGGTATACCGGTACCGGATTTATTTCATTGAGTTCAATGGGGCGCTGTGTCCCCATTGAAATCAATGAAATAAATTAATTCCTTCCCCCTCCCCCTCCCAGGCTGCGCGGGTGGAAGGGGGGACACCCCCCACCCACCCTGCCCAGCCTGGATTTTTGTTTAAAAAAAGACTCAGAGGCGAGCCCACCCCCCAGCACCAGC
>QEPC01000099.1:309604-319741 GCA_003113815.1 Sphenodon punctatus
GGGGACGCCGCGGCCGCTGGTGCTGGGGGGGGGCCTCGCCTCGCCTCGGGGGTCGCTTACTCTTTTTTTAAACAAAAAGCCAGGCTGGGCAGGGTGGGTGGGGGGTGTCCCCCCTTCCACCCGCGCAGCCTGGACTCGGGGAGGTTTTTTTTTAAAAAAACTTTTTGGCTGGGGCTTTAAAAATTTTTACATTGCAGCCATTTTTAAATGGCTGCAATGTAAAAAAAACCGGTACCCAGAAATCCGGTACCGGGTCCGGATTACCGGGCCAAATCCGATAATGCCGGTACGCCCGATACCGGCATTATCGGATACCTGATTCTACCGGTTTCCCACCCCTAATGAACAGGGTTCACTAAAGACATTACTGAAGGTTTCTTTTTAGTTACTAATGTTGAGTCATCTGTTACTTTGTAATAAAAGAAATGTTTCAACTGTTATAAAGAGGCTTCTAGCATTATTCTCTGAGGAAGACTAAAGCACAGCTGTTACTAGACTCTAGTGATGAAAAAAGATTGTGCTTATCAGGATTGGTGACTGTCAACCCTATACAGTCATAGAGGGATTAAGGTTATAGATTCTATGGAAACATTCATAGAAGAGAGAGGTTTCCATAACAGCCATGCTCTGGTAGAGATCTGGAGAGGAATAAACCCCAAGAAAGAGGCAGAGGAAGGGTAATGAACATGGAAGGTAGGTCACTGGATGATGCTGAGGTGACACAGAGCGCAAAAGGTGGACAATTATGGGGCAACTCACAGAGGTCTCCCTCAAGTACCCAGGACAGTGAGGAAAGGCATACCTGGATTGAAGACAGTGTGAGGGTGCAGTGGATGACAGCTTCATTGGCTAGGATCCCTCCACAGCTGATAAGCCATCAAGGCGGTGTGACTACACCCCTACACCAAAGAGTGCATTGCAAGTTGAAGAGGGAAAGGCTCCAAAGTGAAGGCTGGGGTTACGGGCCCAGAGAAGTCGTTAATGACTGATTATTTCTAACAAGACAGAAAACAAAACTAGGCAATTCCTTCTTTTGGTAAATTAAATGACTCAAACAAGCATAATAAAACTAATGATCAGTGGGGAAACTGAGGTATGGTCATATCCTGAGGCGGGGGAGGGGAGGGTAACCTGCTTAATTACAAAGAGTATGAGAAATTTTAGGAATAACAGAAGCTTCATTTGCCCATTCTTGAACAGCTCTTACATGCCTCTGCCTGTATATGGAATTTGTTCACTGAATTTGCTTTGTAAGAACAAGAGCTTGCTTCTTCCTAACGTTTTCCTAATTGTTTTCCTTCTACCTTTGTACCTGATCACCAGAGGCAAGTAGGTATATATGCCAGACCACCAAACTTCAGCAAGGTACTGAAGGCAAACCACACTGCCTTGTTTTCAGAAACATCCAAGAGGAGCAGTTTTGTGTCCCTCTGTGTATTTTTGCTTTTCCACCCCCCCCTCCCCCATGTTCTACTGTGAAAACTCTTTCTAGTAACATAACCTGTAAAATTATATGGGAATAAGCTATCCTGCTTGCAATTATAGGAACAAACTCTACTAGTAGGATTAGGGCTTGCACCAAAGGAATTAAATCAGTTAACCTCCCAATCAGTGGCAGACTGGGACCTAAAATAAGTTCTGGCATTCTCAGTAACCTGGCCCCCAAACAGCAAAAATTCACTTTTAAATGGGCGGGGCAGGGAAAAGCCCCCAACAGTACCGGCCCCTCTGGCATTTGCCAGAACTGCTAGATTAGACTGTAACGCGTTCTACATGGGGCTACCTTTGGTGATGGTCCGGAGACTGTAGCTGGTGCAGAACGTGGTGGCCCGTCTCCTTATGGGTTTTTTAATTTTCTTTTATGCCTCCCTTTTATGTATTTTATATATTTTATGTATATTTTCAAATATTTTCATTTTTGTAAGCCTCCTCGAACTGCTTAGGCAGGAGAGGTGGGAAATAAATGTTGCAAATAAAAAATAAATAAACTGCCAGATGGCCAGTCTGCCACTACCACTACCATTTCAAGTCCTTCCCCCTCAATTTGGGCAGGGAATCCAAAGAGACTGGTAAGTGCATCACATGCACACACCATTCATTCATTCATGCATGCATTCATTCATATTCTCTCTCCACGCACAAGCACACACACAATCTGATGGCTTCCTCTTTCTCTCAATGGTAGTGGGTAGTGTTGGTACCAGCTCAGTTTTCACAGTTGGGCCCAGCACTTACCACTTTAGCCCTAGCAGAGATACCTAGCTCCAAGAGTGGCAGTCCAGTCACCCGACACTCAGTCACTGTGTATTCTGGTGGCAGCCTCAGCACATTGGTGTCTTGTCACTCACTAGTAGGGTGGCCAGATATGCAAATTTTAGAGGACACTTATGAGAAATACAGGTTGCAGTGTTACCAGTGGAGGCAATGCAGCCCTGCAACCTGTATTTCTCATAAGTGACCTCTAAAATTTGCATATCTGGCCACCCTTCTCACCCTAGCGCTCTGGCATCAGGGGACTCCAGTCAGGTTCTCTCCTTCAAACGTGGAGAACTGGCTTCCAAAGCTGGAACTGTAGGATTTTTCCACAACAGCAGGGTAGTCCTGCTAGTTGGGAAATATGAGACAATTATAATCCCTAGCCAAAATAATTCTAACAATTTGAAAACTGTAGATCAGGCTAAGGTACGATATACATCAGAAATATTCAGACACCATGTTCTTTTATTCAAGTCATACTATACTGGATATATTTTTTTCTCTAATGGAGTTTCATGACAGCTATATAGTGTATCAGACATTTACTTTTCTTAGACCTGAAGGAGGATTTACTCAGTGCCTGAATAAGGCTTAAAGAAACAGAAAGCTTCCTAATGCTAATGCAGCTGTGACTGATAAGGAGGACAATGGGCAGAAATCCTTGACTTGATTAACTTAGTGACCTAGAAAGAGGGATGTGTCTCATTCCAGCAGTGCAGAACAGAGAAACACTCATTAAGAGTTCCATTCATCTGAAAGGATCCTCGGATCTGACTTCCGCACCCAGAGAAGCTATTCAGCAGAAACTTGGACACACTATGGAAGCCTTTCTTTCTGTTTCTGGCTACAGAAAGTCAAACAGAGGTACAGCCATCCTATAAATAAGTCTCTCTCTCCTCTCACCCTTGGTTTGGGCTTTTCAGAGGATTCAGCGGAGCCTAACCATATTTTTTTATATTATATACACATATATACACACACACACACATACACACATTATATATATATATATATATATATATATATATATATATATATATATATATATATATATACACACATACATATACACATACATACACACAAAAAACCCAGAACCATAAATACATAACAAAATACAATTAATATGATAAAATATTATACATACTTAAAATATTATATCAGTTTAATGGAAACTTTTAATGGACTGTATATGAGCTTTTAATTATTTTGTGTGTGTGCAGTTTTGTTTCAACTGAATATATAGACTGTGGTCATTATTTTTACATCTATATATTTTATGCATGCATACTCACGTGTACTGGTCTTTATGTTGTTTTAAAACTATTGCCTCAGCTTAATTGGCATGCAATGCACAGCACAGAAAAAGATTACATTTGCCTAGCATCCTTCATACAGTTACCTGGTTCCACACAGTTTTAAAGGGTCAGCCATCTAAGGAAAAAAAGACTTTATACAGCTAAGGCAAAATCTATTTTGAATGAAACAGTAATGCCAAGCTGTGACAGACTGGGTAAAAGAAAGATTTAAAATGTCTGCTTTAAACATTCCCCATAGGAGTGAAAAACCTGGAAAAAGTATCTTAAAACTAATCCTTATTTAGGGATGTTTTAATCCAGAGATAAGAGTGTGGTTGTTGTGTTGGTCTGAAGTGACAGTTCAGGTTGTGAAGATTCCATTTTATGTGGCAGGTTTCGATATTTTCCATTGCAATCCAGAGATAGAGTTCAGGTTGTGAAGATTCAGTTTTATGCAGCAAATGTTGATATCTTTCATTGTTTTACAGAAGGTAAGGAAAGCTGTGTCTACAGAGGTAAAAGTGTGATCCCCAGAATGAGGGGAGAGGAAAGGGAGGCCAAATTTGGAGGAACAGTTTATTTATTTAAATGCATAGACAAAGGGATAATAAGGGGCGAGTATAAATGTTGCTAGATAGGGCACATCTTTCAATGGTGGGTTTACACACAGACTGGCCTACATATCGAATATGTAGAGACTCTAGACTTGCTACATAAAGCCAGAATGGCTACCACTCCCGTCTATGTGAGAAGCAAATCACAAGACACTTTATAAAGTATTTATATATGAACTTTCCTCTCCCTATTTTAAATAATCTAGAGTGAAATAGTTTCGTTTTAACCAAACACAGCTTAAAATCAGTTTTTATCAGCTTCAGCGGAGGGGGGAAAAGTTTCCAGCTTCCATGCTTGAAGGTATGGTAAGCTGGCTCATCCATAACAAGAAGACCAGATGAACATCCATATAGGAAAAGACAAGAGCTTTTTGCTTAAAATGAAGTAATTAAAAACACTGTCAAAATACCCTTGGTTGATGACAAGCCCAAGGGAAAGAAAATGCCAGCTAACAATATATATATATATATATATATATATATATATATATATATATATATTCAATAATTTTAAATAGTTATGAGCACAACCACCAGTTTTTAAAATGTACCTTTCAAAACGCTGTATAGGTGTAGGTCACTAATTTGATTAACTAAAATATCAATGGTAGCATTAGAAAGAGTGTAAAACAAAACCAATCATTATAGTGTGGTTCAGGCCCACTCTATAAGATAAGGAAGACTCAGCTATCTACCTATATGCCAAAACTTTCAACAGCAAGGAATGTCAACTCCAGAAAGATCACATTTTGAAAACTGGTGCATGGAATGTGTGGAGGAGTACTGTGAGAAGGTCCCCCGGGTTCTAGCAGTTAAAAGTTGATACACACACACACTATCCCAACCTTGGGTGATTTCACACGTTATGCATCTGAAATTCACCCCGGCTGAACCACGGTCAAACACGGGCCGCGTTTGACTGTGGTGCACATCTGTTGGCTCACCGCCAGATGTGCACCACAGTCAAATGCAGCCCGTGTTTGCTTTCACCACACTTCTGGACCTCCGGACGCGAGGAGGTCAAGAAGTGTGGCGAACAGAAAGTAACATCTGGTTACTTACTCAGTGTTCACCACGGTCAATGAAATTCCCCTCCTGCCCATGGTTGCAGCAGTGGCCGGATTGGCTGCTGCCGCTGCCCTTCGGGAGGGGGGGAAGGCTACCGGGGAATGAGGGGGTGGGGCCGTGCAGCAGCATGCTGTGCCACACAGCCCCGCCCCCTCCATGTGTGTGTATGCCGCTTTAGACGTTACGACCATGCGCTTTCACCACGGGCCGTGGGGTGGTTCGGACCACGGTCAGGGGCAATGGGGTGCACGTCTGTTGGCACGCTCCTTCACCCCCGGCCGTGGTCTGAACCACCCCACGGCCCGTGGTGAAAGCGCCCGGCCGTAACGTCTGAAATCACCCCTTGTTTTGCAGGGCTATAGTTCTCTAATTTCAGCTGCAAGTTCACATATATCCCTTTTCACACCTCCTTTCCACTTTTCGTTAGTATTGTTCCCTTTAGTCTAATAACTTTGAAATTTATAAAAATTCCAAGTTACATGGATCTGAAATGTAACTCAGCCTCAAAGAGTTATAAAAAAATATTAAAAAATCACTTTATTGTCTTCACCACTGGTCTTTGCAATATAACATAAAATAGAAAATTAAGGCGGGGGTTAGTTTTTCACGGTTCTTAGCTTATTTTACTGGCTTTAGTTTCCCTTTTTGTCTATGTTTTTTACTGTATTTATTGTTTTAAAATGTGCAAGTTATGAGCCACCCCGAGTCATCTGTTGACAGGAGGGGGCAGGATATTAAATAAATAAATAAACAATAAAATATCAAAACAGATAGATGAGGCCATGATTTTTACATAGCCAGAGCCCAATTCTGCCAGTACATTTTAAGTAATTAGTTAATTGGTAATTTCCTTAGAAATTTTGATAGATTCACGGTGCTGATGTACCATTAAAGCATGTGCAAAATTTGTAATCATCATTAGGACATCATTTTGAGGGTTCACTAATAGGTACACCATTCTAGATTTTGCATCCCAAAGGGACCTATCCGACAGAAGAGGTTTTAACAATTTCTCCCTTACCTCCATTGAGGAGGGACATTCAAATAAATAATGAACAAGGTTTTCCAATTTTTGGGTACTGCAGATACAAAAGTGTAGGTCATGAGGGATATTTTTTTATATCTACCCTCCAAAATAGTGGTAGGCATTAACTGAAATTGCAACAATGTGAGTGCTTTTCAAAAGTATAGTTTGAGAGCAAAGAGTTATCAGATGACATCTGCTGCAATACACCTTTCCCTCCAGTAGGAGTCAGGCTACATTTGTACTCCTGAGTGACTCTGAGTGCAGTCACATCTGCTGCATGGGCCCAATCTCAGTGTGGCTCTGTGGTGGGCAATCACCATCGCCACACTACGGGGCACACAGGGGGAGCCAGCCAATGGCTGCAGGGAAGCTGGGCGGGCCGGCCCCTATCGGAGCCATGACCACAGTTGGGGTGGGCTGAGGCGCTACCCACATGGATCATTATGGCAGTGCGCTGCCGTCACATGTGGTTTTACCCTTTGGTGATTCAGCCTTACTCAGGAATGCCATTTCAAATCTCAGTCTGGGTGACTCTACATATTACAAAGTCCCAGTGATGTTTGTATATTGTCTAAATACAACAATCAAATTAAAATAAAAACAACTGTAAAAGATAAAATGTTTGCAGGCCGAAACCTTTGTTGCATTATTTTTCCTTGCACTATTAAAAAAGACAAAGATTACCCCCCCCTACACACACACACACACACACACACTGGTGTCGGTGTGTTGAGAGTACCAAATGGGGTGGGAGAAAAGGGGTTAGGGGAAATAGCATTTGGGGATTGCAGAGGTTTCCCCTAAATTCTCACGCTGGGTTGAAGCAAGCAGTTGTTTGCAACAGGATCCCATGGACAAGCCAGCCCATAAGAGGAGAGTGAAGTAGGGCGACGCTTCTTTGTTCACCAGGAAAAGAAAAGATAAGCAACAATATTGAGCCCATCCATTAAAGAACTAATAGCCACTGAGTGTCTGATAATTGCACTGACCGGAGACTTGAGGAGTGATCTGACAGGATGCAACAAATGTGACTGAGAAGGTGGAGAGTAAAAGGAGCACATATTGCAGTCAATGGGCAAGTCTGTGAATTACGCTGCATCTATTTCTATGTTCTGTACAGAGCCAGGTACATGGCTGGTGCTATATAAATGTTTATAATAATAATAATGATGAAAAGATTCAAACTTCCATCCAAAATGCACATTTGGGCTGTGACCTCCAGCTGTTTTGCATGGATGCCAGCTTTAGTACCAGCATAAGTCCCACTGAAGAATGGGACTCATGCTGGATTTAAGGATGAATGCCAGTACTAAACAGCCAGAAGATTAGGCAGTAAGTATGAATAGAGCACTCAGATGGATTGTAATGTGTTACCCTGGAATAGGTTAGTTTCAAATAAAAAAGTTTGCTTTTAAAGAAAAATAAAGTATCTGAGTCTCCTGCCAAACTGGAACCATGAATCATGATTAGGATTAGCGAGAGCTGCGTCACAGCCAGTACCAGGAAACCGGGAGTCTTTTTGATTAATAGACGCCCAGTGCCTTATGTTGATGGAATCACTTGATTAGAATGCACCAAGGCCAACAGTGGCAACAACAAATAATAGTTGTCTTAGCAGAAATTGCTCATATTATAATTAGGGGGTCGAACACAGAGAAATGATTATTGGGATAGAACGCCAGCTGTATTTTCTGTAATTTAAAACAAATATGTAGTGGTAAATATATATTCCCAAGGAAGAGTGATCCAATGTTGAACACTATTCAAAATAAAACACTCCCTGAATGACATCAGTCTTTTTAACAGCACCATCATCACCCTCCTTTATGGCCACCAGAGCTAATAACTTCCAATATGGAATTATATAAGATTGTATTAACTGCATTAATAAAATCCCTTGTTGACTCAAGACCAGATTGGATGACTTAAAAAAAAAACCAAAAAACTTTCCACATGGAGTTTAATTTCCATTTAATCCTTTACGCCATTATCAAATACCTATGGTATTAAGTTACACAAAAAAAAAATTTCTGTGTTGAATTCAAGCTTTCAAATTCCTGTGCGTAAAGCAAATTCACAGGTCAGATTGAAAACTATTTGTTTGTGAAATCTGTCACTTTGTTTATTCAATACTTCAAATATAACATGGCATACAATGCATTTTAACACAGACCATGTTTTATCCAACCTTGTGTTAAATTTTTTCAATTTTATGCACTCTCTGGCACAGCGATAAGCTCAGTTAGGGAATGAAGGTTATTTCAATACAGGACTTGCAGGCACCTTGAGTCAGCTCCTTATCAGGGCCCAGCAAATTGTATGCCTGGGTTGAGCAGGTGTAAAAACGCTCTGCTCCCTAATGTGGAGCTGATTCCATACATTTGCAAGGCCCATATTATATAGTATGATCCTGAGGCAATGCAGGATTGATCAGGCTTCCGCCCCAGAAATGAGCTCTTTGATGAACTGCTAATGTGCTTCCCTGCCTGTGTGTATCAAAGAGACTCCTGTGGTGTGCTTGCCCTGCTCAGCTTGTTTATTGTGCCTACTTTGTGCTTAATTTAACACACATTACTACGTGTGGTTACATCAGTCAAATAAGTGTTATATCCAAATTTACCTTATAAAGTTGTGTACTATAATGAGGTTCCACTGTCCTTTGTTTGTATCTTTGGGGCTGATCACAAGCCCCACAGATCCTGTGTGCAGCTGCGTGTAAACCACAAGGCTCTCTATTGCAAGCACATTGTGTCCCACGGAAACTGGGGAAGCCACTAACTAGGATGGGAAGATCCCTCTCTCCTCTTCATGAAACTCAACCATCTATCCTCTTACTGGTCTACCATTGTCCAAGAATAGGATAACTCATAACCAGGGTATGTGCAGAATGGGTAAGTTTTGCCTTTTTGTCTTTGCAAGGGTTTTTTTGGAAAATGTTTCTTTATTTATATTCAGTCAAAAGAAAATATTTTTTTACATCCTAGGGCTTTTCACCTTTCGTCCCTATTTCATAGAACACATTACATCATAACCTTTCCTTTACATATAGTTCTTTTTTGTTTCCCTCCCCCCTCCCCCTTTATTTACTTATATGTATCAGAGGTATGTATTTATTGTTTGTTCATACTCCTGTTCTCATGGCACTTCAAATAATCTCCTTTTCATAGAGGTAGTATACTTTTCCATCCAGTCTCTTATACTGTAAAAAATTCCAGATAGGGGACCAAGTAGCCAGAAAATCCTTTTGTTTGTTATGGAAGTTTGCTTTTAATTTTTCCATTGAAAAAATAAACCAGGGTCAAACAGTACCAACCAAAAAACATCCCTTTATAGGATCGGTAGTAAAAATGTGGCTGAAAATTTTAAAAAAGGCAAAAATTATACCAGGAAAATCCCCCTTTACTCCCATTGATACTAACGAGGCCAAAGGAATCCAGCTGGCTCCGAGTCTGAGAAAGAGTTTGAGATTGAGAAGGATAACTAAAATGCATCAATTATTCCTTAAGGGGAGGTTTATCTATATAGAGACGATATTGTTGATGATGGCCTCAGTTTTCCCTAAAATGGGTACAACCCCCCCCCCCTGCTGTATGACCAAGTGCCAACAAACTTGGACCCGGAGGGCTTGAAAGGACAGCCCCCAGACATGGCCAAGGGCTGGCAAATGTGGGGAAAAGGGCTTGAGAGCATAGCCCCCCATTATGAGCAAGAGGGGGGCTTGTAAGACAGGCCCAGCCACCACGGAACCCAGCAGAAAGTAGGTCGCTCATGTGAAATACCAGCCTGAACCTGGGGGAGAGAGGAAAAAGGGAAATGCCTAGGGATTCTTCCTATTCAGTAGAGCACCGATGACTGGAACTTGGAGCAGCAACCC
>QEPC01000099.1:320104-336682 GCA_003113815.1 Sphenodon punctatus
TACTTTCACTTTCCTAGCCGCAGTCTCTGTTTTCTTTGTAGTCTTTATTTGTACCCCTGGAGCCTTTGTTTGTACCCCTGTACCCCTGGGAATCCCCAGCTTAAGGCTATTAAGTCATTCCCCCCTGAAGTTAAGGAACGGTAGATATTGGGTGGCTCTGTCCCCAGTAGCTACGAGGGAGAGGGGTTTCCTATACTTTCTTTGTTGTTTGTACCCCTGTACTCCGGGAATCCCCAACTTAAGGCTATTACGTCATTCCCCCCTGAAGTTAAGGAACAGTAGATATTGGGTGCCTCTGTCCCCAGTAGCTATGAGGGGGAGGAGTTTCCTATACTTTCCCACCCGCAGTCTGTGTTTTCAAGTTTACTTTCCCTTCCCTCGCATTTGTTTGTGTTTTTGTCCTTCATGTTCCATCAGCCAGACCTGGGCTGTGTTTTAGTATTAGCCTATATGTGTTTCTGTACCTTATTTGGGTTCTTTCTCTTTTATTGTATAACCCAATAAACCTCATTTAGTTTTATTGAAGCATTTGTGTCTTTTTCTTTCTATTTGGGGAGGATACATAAACTTCCTGTAGCACGTACTGTCCTCAGCTTGATCCCTTGAACACAAGGGGACCACCTAACTTGGCTAATTCCCCTAAATTTAAAGATAGAGCAGATACTGGGGAACCAACCCCCCCAATAATCTCACGTGGCAGGGGGTCTTGTGTTAACAATGGAGGAATTAACACAGCAAAAATTGGATACCTTTCAATATTTACAATTAAAAGATTTATGCACTGCCCAACAAAATAGGGACAATTATGGGAGGGAGCCACAAAAAACTGAAAAGCTGCTATTCGAAAGAAGTAAAACAGCTGGGAGAATGGGGAGACTATACAAAGAACTCAAACGTATACTATACAGCAACAGGAACACTTACATTGAAAAATGAAATAAAGATTTAAAGATGGATTTAGGGGAACAGGAGGACAAAATAATTTGGGAGCACATGCATAACTGCGCCTCCTCATTAGTTAAAGAAGCACAAATAAAACTGACCACAAGGTATTACTTAACTCCAAACAGAACAAGATATATGATACCAGGGGGCGAGGCGCTCTGTTGGAGAGGTTGCGGAGAGAGGGGGGACTACATACACTGCTGGTGGGGGTGCAGCAAGTTACAGGTCTTCTGGGGAAAGGTATGGAGAGTGGTAAACCGACTGGTTGGGACTCTAGTTCCCTTTAGACCAGAGGTGGCCCTTCTGGGGTTATATCCAAAGGGGGGAAATCTAAAGGTAAAAAATCAACTATGCAAAATGTTATTTTTAGCTGCCATAAATATAATTCTAAGACATTGGAAAGACCAGAATGAGCTCCAGATGGAAGAATGGCTGCAGAGGCTTGTTTTTATGTTTTCGATGGAAAAACTTCATGCAGGTCTTCATGGGAAGCTTAATAACTTCTAAGAGACCTGGATCCCCATTGTGCAGGTGTTGGACAAAGAAATGGCATGGAAGAAAGATTTCCAGACGCTTTTTGATGCTCAGTTCTAAACTTTCAACAAGGAAAAACTCATAATTTCAAGAAGAGTGTCCGGCCAGGCTTAGCAACACCTCCGAGCACAAAGTGCCATCACAGTACTCTTTCGTAACATGCGCACTAAGTTTTTGGTATTGGTTATAATTTCTTAGGGTTTTTTATGTTTTTGTAGTGATGTCATTGTAAGGTTTTCATCTAAAAGAGTTGTAACGTTAATATGTTTATAATCAGATGATGTTATCGTGAAAATTTCAATTAAAATACATTAAAAAAAAATTAAAAATAAAAAAACCAGACCCTATTGATCCATGCAGCTTCTGTCAGTCCTGTTGCATTCTTCCAATTCTTCGTCAGAACATTTATTCCTGCCAGTATCAGAATAACTATAGTGTCTGTGGTATTTCAACAGTTCTACTTCAGGCTATACTCCCAATAACATAAGTTCAGGTGTGAAGGGGATAACACATTTGGTAATTGACAAGATAGGATTATGAATCATTTTCCAAAACCTTTGTATCTCTCCACAACTCCAACAACAATGTAATAATGGCCCCACTTCCTCACATCCATGCCAACATTCATTAGTTATGCTACCACCAATTTTTTTTAACCACTCTGGAGTCCTGTAAAACCTGAAGATCAGTTTTAATTGTGGTTCCTTTACTTCTAATGACTGAGCTGATCTAAATGTTCTTTGTCTAAGCATTTCCACCTGTTCTTTAGACCAATCCTTATTTAATTCTTTAGCCCATTTTTTTTTCATAACTTGGATTCTCTGGATACTGTGCATCTATCAGTGCTTTATTCATTCTAGATATCACTCCTTTTTGTGATCCTGGTCCCATTATTGCCACTTCTAATGGGTGTTTCGACCTCAAAAAATCCTGTCTGTGTTTGGATGTATCTATTAGGTGTCTAAGCTGTCTATATTCTAAGTAATCTATCTGAGTCTGCAATAAATTTTCTAAGTCTGCTTGCGTCATAAATTTCTCTCCTCTATATAACTGTTGCATTTTGTATATATGCTTTTTCTGCAACTTCTTCCATAATTTTGGTATTCCAGTTGGATGTTTATCCAGTTGATGTTTTATTGTCAACCAAGGAGAAGCCGAATCCTTGAACCCTATTTTTTTCTTGTTTTGCTGCCAAATCTGCCATGCCATACTAGCAAAGGGATGTTGTTTCCATTTAGACTTAACTCTTTCCTTCCCTAGTATTATCTGTTCCCTAAATTCATCAATATTTAACATCTCTTTTTCTATTCCTACTAGGGGTGGGACTTCACCCAAAAAAACGGATACCGGTTTTACTGGATACCGGTTCCCAAAAACCCGGTTTACCGAATTAGAACCAGTATACCGGTACCGGTATTTTTCCATTGATTTTAATGTGGAACTGTCCCCATTGAAATCAATGGAAAAAAACCAAAACACTTTCCCTCCCCCGTCCAGGCTGCGTGGGTGGAAGGGGGGGTCACCCCCCACCCACCCTGGATTTTTTAAAAAAAATTTTTTAGCTGAAGTCACTGCTAGTGCGGGCTCCGGGCTGCCGCCGTGCCAGCGGCAGCGACCCGAAGCCTGCACCAGCAGGTACTAGGGTGATCCCTGGGGTGGGGGGTGGTTTAACTCCCCCCCATCCCAGGGATCACCCTACACCCCCCCCACCCAGAGATCACCTACCTTTTGCACTCCAGGCGGCGGTGGCGGCGATGGCTGCACAGCGGTACAGCGGCTTCGGTGCTGGCTGGCTTCAGCGCTTGACTAGGCCTTCCAGGGAAACCCTGAAGTTCCCCGGAAGGCCTAGTCAAGTGCTGAAGCCAGCCAGCACTGAAGCCGCCGGACCACTGTGTAGCCGCCGCCGCCTGGAGCACAAAAGGTAGGCGATCTCTGGGTGGGGGGGTAGGGTGATCCCTGGGTGGGGAGGACGGCGGCGGACTGGAGCCCACACTAGCAGGAACTTCGGCTTAAAAAAATGTCTTTAAAAATCCAGGGTGGGTGAGGGGTGTCCCCCCTTCCACCCGCGCAGCCTGGACAGGGGAGGGAATTTTATTCTTTCTTTCTTTCTTTCTTTTACATTGCGGCCATTCATTTCAGTGGCCACAATGTAAACAAATCCAACACGGGGGAACTGGCACCGGTACCCCCAATAACCGGATTAATCTGATACTGCCGGTACAGCAAAATACCGGCAGTATCGGATACCCGGGGAACCGAACTTCCCACCCTTAATTCCTACCCATATTGTCTCTTTGTTATTAATCATCCATTCTCTCACCCCTCTGAGAACCGCCGCTCTATAGTAAGTGACCAGCTCAGGGCAGCCCATTCCTCCTTCTATCTGATGTTTGTATAATAGCTTTTTGTTTATTCGGGGCTTCTTTCCTTGCCACACATATTTCAGGAAACTTTTTTCCAATGTCTTAAAATAGGACCTTGGTATTTCAATTGGGAGCGCTATTAAATTGTATAATATTTTTGGTAGGATCATCATTTTTAGTAAATTAATTTTCCCCATCCATGATGTTGCCAAAGCATACCATTTCTCCATTTCTAATTGTATTTTTTCCATATTCTCTGCAAAATTGGCCGAATATAATTTTTTCAGATCTTTGGTGATCCATATTCCCAGATATTTTAATTTACTTTTTTCCATTTTAAACTGAGAGTTTCTTTCTAATTCTTCTATCACTTTTTTTATCCTCTGCATATATCATAGCCGAAGACTTGCTGTAATTAATTGTATATCCCAAAATTTGACTGAATTTGTCTATCAGTTTCACCAAGCAATGTATTGATGTATTCGGGTCTGTTATATATTGTCTTTCCAAGTTTTGTGTGTGGTGGGGGTGTTGTATTTTTGTCTTTCATAAAATATACTGTAGATAACAAATGGAATGCACTTAACGCATTGAATGATAAATAATACATAATGAATGGTGTATAACTTCCCCTGAGTCTCCCCTTTTTGTCTCAAGTCCTACACCCGTGGGTCCCTCCTGCTTCTGAGTCACCTCTCTTGCCCCAAGATCCCTTCCTGCCTCTGCTCCAAGCCCCCCAACATCCCCCCACTGTTCCAAGTACCCAAGATTCCCTCTTCTGCCTCAAGTTCCCCATTTCTCCAAGACCCCTCCCTCCACTCCACCAAGATCATGTCTCCTGCTCCAAGCCCCACACTGCCACCTTCTTATTTCATCCACTGCTCCATCCTCCCCACTCAGATAATTTACTGTCTTCCCAGTTGTGCGCAACACTCTAACTGGTCCCTGTTTCAGGGAGAATGATTAGGGGTACACTGTGTGCTGCCCTGATACTGGTCCCTCTGGAAATGGGAACCGATTACAATGTTGCACGCATCTCGGAATTAGCTTCCCTACTCCCCTCTCTACTGAGATCATTTACTGTTAAGTCCCAGCCAGGTCAGCTCTGCAGCATGCAGCATGGTGAGAGCAGCAGAGAATAAACCTCCTGATCTCACAAATTAGTGACAGTAGTAACAAGGTCATGAGAGAGGCTTGGAAATCATGTCTCATGATAAATTCTTGAGGGCTGCATTTTTTGTCAAAATTTGCACACCCCTAATTATAACTTGAATGTCAGACCCCTAATTATAACCATCCAAACTTTCTCTAAGGGGTAGACTAGAAATGTCAATCATCCAAATAGGTAGAATTTAAAATATGAATACTTTGTGTTTATGCTCACTGCATTTTCCCTGTTGGTGGCACTGTGAAAAAATGCAATGAAGACGGGTCCCTGTGTATAACCTACAAAATAATTTAAACTGTGACTTTCACTGTAAAAAGATTAGAGGTTTGTATTCCTAGCCAGTCAGATTTGAATCTCATTTTGGCTTCAATATGCTCTGATGGTAGTTTGGTCTATACACAGATGAGACTACTGTACCTGTACTGTTATGTAAAATACCCCAATAAAAGAGCTTGACAACACAATACTTTGTCTGCTTCCTTGATGCTGGAACCAAGAAAGGGAATTGATCTCTAGAACTCTGTAGGACACATTTTATTTATACATTTAAACTTTCTCATTTGTTTCAGCTCTACTGGTTTCCTGATGATAAGAAGTAGGAGTATGCAATTCATATCATTTTAGTTAGTTATAAAAACAAATGGAGCCCCATTCATTTTCATAACTAATGTAACAAAAATAAATGACTAAGCAAACAACATCTGTTTGATTTCATTTGTTTCTGTTTTGGTTTTATTTTATTAAAACTATATATTTAAAAAATCACTGTATATGCAAAAAACGGCCACCAGAGCTGTTCTGTGCATGTGTGCCCATTTCCAAAATGGCACTGACACTGCCAGTGTCATTCTGGAAAAAAATGCTGCGCATGTTCAAAAAATATTTTAAATAAAACACAACACACACAAAAAATAAACAAAAATGAATGGGTCATTCATTAAACCCTCTGGAAATGAAGGAGTTTGTGTAAATGAAAATGAAAACAAAAATTAATGATGTGACTTCTGCACACCTCTAATAAGAAGTATGGTAATGGATGGGCTGAAAACACTAACGGTTATATTTTCAAAATGGTTCACTTCATCAGTTGCCTTGAGAAAAACTGGAGAATCTTCTCCCTCACTGAGAACATTTTGAGCTACAGGATGTGGAGTGCTTTTGGAAACCTCTCTGTATACGTAAATAGTTAAAAACAGGATGAGATGGAGAGAACGCCTCCCTCTAAGTACTACAGGTACTTTGAAGGGACAAAATTTAGGTGAATACAGACTCTTTCATCACTCTGTTCCTTGATGGAATATAAATTCCTCAGAAGCTGGATAAGCGGGTATAGCTACTGTAATTTTTTATGAGGCCAGAAAGTGGGGTTTTGAGACGCTATCCTCACTTGCCTTGGGCTGTCATTACTCTACTAGTCAGTAGTAACTCAGGGCCTGGTCCTCCAGTGGAATACTCATTTCAGTACTTCAAGCCAACACAAAACTCAGTGTGGCCTTCACGCAAGTCCCCGCACAGCTGAAATGGTGGCGCAAGGGGGATTTGTTGCGCCCCGCCCCTGGGAGCGCAGAGGAGAGCCGCAGCAGCTGGAGCCTGTTAGAAGGCTCCCCCGTGCTGTTTGCCCTGGGGTTGCTGTGGCAACCTGCACTTCAGCGCGAAAAGTGCCATCACGTGGGGCTGGGCGGCGGCTCCTTGTAGGAGGGGCCATCCTCCCATGCTGCAAAATGAACGCAGCAGTTGGGAACCTGAGGCTGAGCAGTCAGCAGCGTGCATCCTCGCTGCTGACTCTGCTGAGCTCCAGAGCCCATATTAGGACTGACAGAGGCGCAGGCTAGGGGAATAAAGAAAAACAAACAAAATAATAAAGAATCAGCCATGGGCTGAATGAGGAAGCGAGCTGGGGCAGCAAAGAGCCGCCCGAAAGAAGCTCCTGCGGCCCCCCCTCAACAAGAAGGATTGCCCCAGGCAGGGCAGCAACCCAATGAGGTAGGGCCAGCCCCAGAAGGAGCTTTGTTGGGGAGGATCCCCACCCGGGGCGAGATGATGGTCCGCCTGGCAGCCTGCGAGGCTATGATGGCTGAGCATGACAGCCAGCCAGGGCTAAGAGAGGAAGAAGGGGGCTCCGCAGGCCCTACAGAGTTCGGAGGGCCAGTAGGCCCAGGAGGGGACAGCAGTGAATCTGATCACCCTCCCAGGCAGGGAGAAAGGGAATCCATGGACCCACAGGGGCCAGAGCCCACCCCCTCAGCCCCGCGTGAGGGCAATACCACTCGCGGAGGCCGGGTGATCAACATCCCGGATCAGTACTGCGGAGGGGAAAGGGGTACCCCTGGAGGTCAATCTCTGGCAACATGCCCCCCCTCTGATGGCTCTGGAGTATCCATTGAAGCCCAGATGGGTGAGGACAGAGGCCGGGTGGGGAAGCAGGGCCTACAGTGCTATGAACTGGAACAGCCTGGAGTTAGGGCCCCAACAGATCCATTGCTATAGGCATTGTATGGGGAGAGAGGTACCCCCCCCCGATAAATGAGGGTGAAAGGGAGGGATTAACCCTTGGAAGAACAGACAGGGATAGAGGTCAGCAAGGGGGGAACCCAAGTGAGAGAGCAAGTGCCATGGGCCCCCGGTACAAAAGGGTTGGCAGGCCGGCGGAGGGTGCCTGGTCTGGGTTTTTTTGGTTCCCCTACAACCCAGTAGGACCCCCAGAGCGGAGACGACACGTGGAGCAAGGCCAGGAAGACTGAGCTGGAGATGGGCAGATGTGGCAGCAGATCCTGGCACTGGAGAGTGAACTGCTTGAGCGGAGGCGAGAACAGACAGTGGATCGGATTGCAGCGAACCCTGCCACCAGAACAGTTTACAACCAGGCTGCACAGGGTACAGCAGGTAATTTTGGGGACAGAGGATGTCAAGGGGATCAAACAACAGGGACCAGGCCCCACTCGGAAGTAAGGACAAGGGAAGGTGAAATGGTGCCGCAAGTTGAGGTTCCCCAAAGGGTGAAACAAGGACATTCCCAACTAGCTTGGATGAATGGATCATGGGTAATGGTAACACCAGTCACCCTTCCAATACAGGCTTGGGGGTAGCTACGCAGAAGCCCGGGGCAATAGCAAGTGCACCTGTGGGGGTGCCTGGGCAGGTCACTATGCTGGGGAAAGGAATAGCCCTCCCTGCTGCTGGTCCGGTTCCACCAGCACAGGGACGAGAGCGCCCACCCGCACCTCCAGGTGGGGCAAGTTTGGACCTAGCCGCCCCATTTGGTGAGCAGTGCACCTACACCAAACGACAAAAGAAAAAATATGGAGAGGTGAGTATGTCGATTTGTTCGCCTTATTGTTCAGTGACCCGATAGTTGAGCATACTACACTAGAGGATGAAAAAGACAAGGAGAAGTTTAGACGCCCCAAAGAAGATAGGAATTGAGCCAATTGGACATGGGCGTACGCTGTCTACATGGGAGTCATGATGCGGGCTTACCCAGGTCGGGGGTTAGAATTACTCATGTACGCCGACATCGTGCGAAGGTTTTACGGGACTGGGCCACCTGGGCTTGGTTGCGCTACGATGAGCCCTTTCACCATCGCGCAGCGACCAACCCTAGTTTGCATTGGGATGTTTATCCTCATGATTTGTGGCTCGAGAGCATGATCGACGCGACTAGCGCACCTCGCTCAGACAGTGGGCACACTTTAGTGCGCGGCGGAGTAGCACTGGCCAATGCGCCATTTCGGTGGGACACTCAAAGGGGAAGGCAAGGAGCCCCTGGCCCTTGTTGGGATTTATAATAATGCTGGTAGGTGCAACAGGCAGTTGTGTTGCTTTCGGCACGTCTGCTCTGGCTGCTTTGGAAGTCAACCATACTGTAACTGCTTCCGGTCACAGCAAAAGGGTGGGAAAGGGAGATATGGGAAAGGTGACGGTAGCAACAAAGGTAACCAGATCGGATCACCTGGAGCAGGACCAAAAAAGGGGCCCGACACCAGTCAAAATTGAGTGTTTTGAGCAAGCATTATTAAATTACCCAGATCGAGCAGAGGTACACTATGTGGTGCAAGGCTTTAAGGAAGGGTTTGTAATACCAGCTGGCCCGGTTCAGCCTCGTCGAGTCCCACGAAACATCCGTAGTGGGGCTCGAGGAAGTTGTGAGGGCAAAAATAAGCAAAGAACAGGAGGTAGCTAGGGTGGCCGACCCGTTTGACCAACCCCCAATGGACAATTTGATAGTGTCGCCATTGGGGATTGTGCCAAAGAGGGCAGCTGGAGAGTTTAGATAAATACACCATCTATCCCATCCAAAGGGAAACTCAGTCAATGACGCCATCCTGAAGGAGCTGACAACCATTAAGTAGGCGTCTTTCAATGTCGCCATTGCAAAGGCAAAGGCACTGGGCCGGGGTGCGCTGCTGGCAAAGTGTGATGTTAAATCTGCATTCCGCTTGCTACCTGTGCACCCTAACAGTTTCCACCTCTTGGGTTTTGTTTTTGACGGTCATTATTATTATGACCAGGCCATGCCGATGGGATGCTCAATATCATGCTCTGCATTTGAGCGCTTGAGTTCCCTGGTGGAATGGGCCTTTAAGCAGAGGATGCGGTTGGACGATGTTACAAAATATCTCAATGATTTTATTGATACTCAGCCGAACTCACTCTGGCGAATGCGCCACTGCCCTCCTATTGTTTAAAAATCTAGCCAGGGAGTGGGGAATTCCACTCGCCCCCGAAAAGACCGAGGGGCCGGGAACCAGGTTAACCTACCTGAGGATCGAGATAGATACTGAACTCATGATATCAAGATTACCAGAAGATAAGTTGGTATCCCTTAGGCAAAAGCTGAAGGAAGCTTTGGGGTTACGAAAGATAACAGTAAGGGCATTACAGTCATTGGTAGGGAGTCTCAATTTTGCCTGCCAGGTGGTTGCACCAGGCAGAGCTTCCTTGTCCCGGCTATATGGTAAGCTGAGTGACGGTTTATCTCCTCACTATCATATACGTATCACGCAAGAAATGCGTCAGGACTTGGGCACGTGGCTGGAATTCCTGGATGGGTTTAATGGTGTCAGTTTTTGGAGGGACCAATTATTACTTAGATCAGACCTACAGGTGCAATCAGACTCTGCAGGGGGAGTGGGCTTTGGAGTTTACTTTGGGGGTCACTGGTGTGCAGCTCGTTGGCCTGACGAATGGCATCGGGCTGGAGTCACCAGGGACTTAACTTTCCTGGAACTATTCCCAATAGTTATAGCAGTTTTGATATGGTCCCAGCACCTCGCAAACCTTGTAGTAAAATTCTGGTGTGACAATTTGGCAGTTGTACATGTAGTAAACTCCTTGTCCTCACGGTCACCTAGAGTTATGGCCTTAGTTAGAGTATTGGTAGGAGCATGTTTAAAAAGTAATATCTTATTCATGGCGCAGCATGTCCCAGGGGTTGACAACGGCATAGTCCATGCCCTTTCTCTGTTCCAGATGGACTGTTTTTGAGAATTGGCACCTGTTGCCAGGAATTTAGAGTTAATAGGTTCAGGCTTCTGAGGCCTGGATCATGGCTTGCATATTAGAATATTTACATACTTATATTTGATATATTTTACTTATTTTATATTAGATATTTAATCACTTATATTTGCTTATGTATTTAATCACAATTATATATGGCTTGCTTGAAGTTATAGCAGTCTAGTTAAATGCAGAACAAAGGTTAACCAGAGAGAGAGAACATTTTAAGTCACAAGGATGACAGCTCACCTTGTGACCGGTATAGAGGGGGGGTAAGTTGTTCCCGTAACTGAAAGGAACAACCGGAAAGAACACTTGTGACAGATGGCCTATCATTAAGAAATACAGTTGAAATCATACTTTTTGTGATGATAAGGGCTTACTGGCAGGAACTTCGGCCCACCACAAGTTGTCCACATGTTTGAGGTAACGTTTGAGTAATATTCCATGGCATACTGGCATGTTCATGGAGCGTGGACCATATACGCATTTTTGATTGGTCCGTGGCTTGCATGATTAGGTAGATTATTATTGGAACACGTAAGTTCCTGGGTGGATAATGGGAGGAGATCAAAGGTAATAAAAACAGTGAACCAGGTGGAAATGGTCACTTCTACTTCTTTTCTACCTTCTACATCACTTCACTTCCTCTATTTCCTTCTCATCGATCGATCGACTCTCCCTATCCACTTCAGGAGCAGGTCTGTTGAAGTATAGGTAATTATATATGTGTAACTAAGATATGAACAGAACCCCCAGCATTCATTATAGTCCTAGACCAGATAGTGTCCAAGAACATTTTCAGGCGCTATATGCAAGATATTGTTTTATAAGATTATATCTATTTCTGTCAATAATATCAATTATTTTCATTATTACCTACGGCGCAGTTGAGTTTTGCTTGTATCTTCATTGGGCAATTACTTCTAATAAAACCGCTGATTATCCAACTAATTTGACTCAGTCAATGTCTCTGAATTAGTGTTGGCCAACAGGAGAACCCAGCAGGAATAATTAGATGAGGTCCTAAGATAAAAGTTAATTGATAATCCTGCAGCCAACACACCGGAGGCCAGGGATACACCAGACCCCTTGCCACCTGGGGTGTGGAGCCTTGGGTGTTAGAGCTCCAGACCATCGTGCAGGGATCCCTTGCTCCAAGGACCCAGGCTGCCTACAGCAGGGCAATACGTGAGTTCCAGAACTTCAGAGCAGACCAAGGCTGGGGGCTGGGATTTCCCATAATCAAAGCGGAGGTGCTTCACTTTGCAATGAGACTGAGGCACAGCGAACTTGCAGCTGGTACAATAGCGGGAAAGATGGCAGCCCTTTCATTCGCCAATAAGTTAATGGGTTACCCTTCCCCTGACAGGGGATTTTATATAAAACACATGTTAGAGAGCTGGGCAAGGGCGCCAACTTGTCCAAGGGCGGTCAGGGCCCCCATTACTTCCCATACATTGCAGCAGCTGGTTGGGATACTTCCAGTGGTTTGTAGGGACAGTTTCGAAGTGCAACTTTTCACTGCAGAGTATGTACTAACCTTTTTCAGAGCATTTAGGGTCAGCGAGATGGTCGCCCTATCAGCCAGAGATAACACCGCCCGTGCAGTAGGGTTTGAGGATCTCAAGTTGACCAGCACTTCTTTACGAATATGACTGCGTGTGTCAAAGACGGATCAAAGAAGAAGGGGACAAATGGTGCAGTTATACAGATGTGGGGAGGATAGCATATGCCCCGTGGTGCAATTGGGAAAGTACTTAGGTATATGGCCAGCTCTGCCAGGAAGGCTGTTTATCCACAAAGACTGCACCTTATTAACTAGTCACCAGTTTTCAGCCATTCTGCGCAGGGCATTAGGCCGCATAGGACTCTCACCTGGGGAGTATGGGTCACATTCGTTTCGGATTGGCGCAGCTACAACAGTGGCAGGTTTAGACGAACAAAGGGTCAAGGCAGTGGGGAGACGGTGTTTCGAGCATATAAAAACTATCTCTGACCATCATTCTATTAAAAATGCTTTATTTTACTAGGGTACAGTACTCCTTTGGAAACCAGAAGCGTGGTGTGGATCGTTGGGCACAGTCTTGTGCGTTGGGCGAATCGTGCGGCTGCACAGACTACTGATGGTCCTCATTTGGGTTTGTGAGGCAAAATGCAAGTCATCTGGAGGGGGAAAAGTGGGATCCGATGGCACCAGTTATTACCTACGTTGCAACGAATGGTTCATGAGCCGGCACCAAACATAATAGTGGTTCATCTGGGTGAAAATGATATACCTGCTCGCCAGGGAGTTAATTTGATCATAAGCATTAAGAACGATCTGTTGATAGTTAGGAAATGGTTTCCCCATGTTCACTTAGTTTGGACTTGTTTAATTCCCAGGTTAAAATGGGGAAGAGCACAGAACCCTGGTAGGGTGGACAGGGCTAGGAAGAATATAAATAGGGAGATAGCGAAATGGATAAAGGGGTTGAATGGCACTACTATCCAGCATACAGCGATTGTTTATTCAAGGCCAGATCGAGGCGATGGGGTGCATTTACCTCCTAGCGGTAACGAGCAATATTGTCAGTTTTGGCGGGACATTTGCAGTCCCTGGTTTAGAAAGGTCGGTGGGTGTCAGGGCAGTCAGTTTACGACTCCCCCTTTGTGGCAGGGGGCCAGTATGCGATAGTAGGATAATTAGGTAAGGTTATAGGAAAGTTTGAGTCAACTCCTTAAGAGATGGGGAGGTGTTACCCAGGCAATGCCGGGCACAGCATGCACTGGTATCACGTCCCTGGGAGGGGTGTCTTAGCACGGTGAAGAAGGACATGCACAGTCCTACACCTTGCTGGCATGGAAACTCCTTACTCTGGCCAGAAAGGGCTTGCCCCCTTTGGCCATGGCTAGTGACCTGTCGAAGGGGTGAAGTTTTGTTGGTTAAAAGGCAAAGTCACTGGAAGGCACATCCAGGGTTTTGTTTAAATTAACAGTTTATGATTAGCTAAGCATACTGAACCCAGATTGTCTGATACAATTACCCACCGTCCTGAGATGTGATTAATAAAGAGTGCGGCCTGTTTTATAACCCATACAATGTGTCTGTGTCTCATTTNGGGGGGGGGGGGGGGGAGAGATGTGTCGACAAAGACCTGATTGCAGCATCAGAACCTGAGATATTAAACTACATTCAAGTCATCCAAGTTTATCTCCTAAACCAAGTTGGGGAAACTTTCCTCTCCTGGGAGACACTTTGAAAATTAGTACAAGCTCCAAGGACTGAATAGAAGTTGGGTGTGGGGATATTTAAGGGGCGCACTCAGGATGGCAATGCAGATCCACATGCGTGGGTGGGTTCCGGGCCACAGCAGACCAACACAGACCGGCATCACATTTGTTTTTACCCAAAGTATTTCAGATGATAAACTTTTATTGGACCAACCAACTACTGTTGGGGAAAATATACAAGATTCTGGGTCACACAGGATGCTTCCTTAGGTATGTGACATGTCAAAACTGTAGACTGAGAAAATGCAAGACCTGTACATCTCTATAACAGATGCAGTCACTTGGGAAGGAGCTGTAGGAAAATGAAACCACCATTGATATTTCAAACATTTAAGCACAATGAGGTTAGAAACCATTGATGACAGTGTTAAAACCAAGAATCAACAGATAAAGTAAAATGGCAAACATTAAGAATGGGTGTAGTGGGAAACAAGCTGCCAGGGGGCATGGTTGTTTGCATTTCTAGGCACAATTACACAAACCTTTTTAACAACCTAGCCTTTAAAAATTACACCCTATAATTATTTTGTAACTGACACTGCAAAATCAACGATGCATTTTATTTATATTGTTATTTTTAAAGCATGTATGCCACTGATTCAGACTATTGAATTTGTACAATATGGGAATATATCAAGACTATATCCAGGCATTTGACTGGGAAGGAAGAAAGATGGGAAGTGTGTATTAATGCAAAAGCAACACTTAATGCTTTTTGTTTTCCTGTAAAATACACACACTGTAAAAATGCCACACTTGATCACTCTCAATAATAAAGATTGCATTTATTAGGTAAATTACAATGTCATTGGAGTGCTATGACATTCCGCTGGAACCTTAAAAATGGATTGAGATGCACTTAAAGAGACTGTCAACTCAAAACATGATTGCACTGTCCAAGTCTGTAAAATATTTTGTGAGCCCACTAAAACTCAGAGACTTCTAACCTATAGGCTCTGTGAAATCACCCAGGACATACTGAATGTGCAAGCAAAGAGGATTCATGGTTTGCTCTCCATGATGTGGTTGCTAAAATAGGTGTGTGTGGGGAGACATTTACGAAAAGATTGGCCGAATTTGTCAAAGCTTTAGCATTGTAATTGATGGGAGGCAACACTGACTGGAATTAGTCTCTGAGGAATATCATGCCAAAAGACTGATGCGATTAAGAGACATGTCCAAATGCAAATTATCCAATTAGTGTCAGCTGGCACCATGCTTCTTTGGATGGAACCAAGTAACTTGCATCCAATGCATAGGGTATAGGCTTACCCTGTCAACCAACAAAAACAGGTGCATGTCCTATAAAATACAACAGACAAATGTGTCCCTTAAAACATACACCCCAAAACTTATGCCACTTAAAAACATACGGCAAGTGAGATCATAGTCTCCAGGGTAGTGGTGCAGTAGATAGCACACTGGCTACCTGTGAGTTAAACCAAAATTTTCAGGTGCCCCCAGCTAGGTTGGCCAGAGGTCCAGATTTATCCTGGACCGCCCAGTATTTCTGACAGCTTGTGCTGTCCAGGATGGAAGGGGAACCGGACTATAGAGTTGTCTGGAATTCCCCCTTCCATCCCTCTTCCCACTACCGGCTGACCGCAGCTGCGCTCTCTGCACTTCCACCCATGGACCCTGTGGGCAGAAGTGCAGAGAGCGCAGCTGCGGCTAGCCGGCGGGCTTTTGTGCGTGCATGGCAGAGTCAGTGGAGGCCAGGGCGGCAGGCAGTGAGTGACTGCCAGAGGAGGCCAGGGCCGACAATCATCCTGCTTTTTAGCAGCATTGGAGAGAGCTGTTGGAGGAGGCGCACGCATGCACGCAGGGCCAGCCTGCCACGGAGGAAGCGTCAGCAATCATCAGCAGCACGAGCGGTGGAGAAGCTGTCACCAGCCCCTGCCCCAGAACAACGCGTTGTTAGGTTTTTCAGGGTAACTTGGGTGTGTTACCCCCCAATGTTCTTATGGGCACTGTTGTTCAAAGGCTTCTCAGAGCAGCCGCAGCCCCTTGCTTTGGTGCTGGGGGCGGTGCCCTACAAGCCCCCAGCGCTGTCCCTCAGTCGCTGTCTGATCTCCCTCTCCCAGCATGATGTGGGGACCAGGGCTGCAAGCCGCGTACAGCACACTGACAGCCAGGACGGGACCTTTAAAAGGTCCTGTCAGTTTCAATCAAACCTAAGGAAAGCCAATGTGCTCCCCGGGCTGCCGTGCATGCACACGATACACTCCTTAAGTTTAAACTCGAGAAAAGTGTATAATGCGCATGCGCGGCAGCCCGGGGAGCACGTCGGCGCTCTGCAGGGCGCAGCAGCATTCGCCCAGCCGCACACGCGCACGCCAGGAGCACGGGCAGATCAAGTTTGCCTGCGGCTGCGTGTAGCACGCAGGCACAGCTGCGGGTTCTCGTAGGTCGGCACCAGTGTTGCCCTACCAGCTAACATTGATTTGGGGGGGGCGTGGCCAGCCTGGGCAATAGGTTCCAATGGAACCTATTGCCCAGGTCATTGCAACTCAGGAGGGGCGACTTGCAAGTCGCTTCTCTCAAGCTCCTGCCTTGCTGCGACTGCGCAAGGCGGGAAATTTGCGGGTAGGTGGGTGGGGTCTTTCAGACCTCACTCACTTGCTCCAAGCTGCACCGGTTGCAGTGAACTTGGGGCCCAGACCTGTCTGCTCTGCTGTGTCTGCGAGGGATCAGGTAAGTCAAATTTATTTTTTCCCAAGGGGGATTTGGGTGTGCGGGGGGGCTTTAACTCAGGAGTGATGGGGATTTGGGGACAGTTGGGGGAGTGGGGGGGTT
>QEPC01000099.1:338653-349583 GCA_003113815.1 Sphenodon punctatus
CATTGTGGTCTGTGCCAACAAATGTGCCATCTTTCTATGTCCTGTGCCAAAAAGAGCTTCTGTTCCCAGTCTCTTGGGGGTGGCTGGTGGGGAACAGGGGTAGAAAATCTGGTTGCTGTCATTCTTTTTTTAATGCAGCTTTTTTCCATGTTTCTTCTTTGGGGGAGGTGGGGGGGATTCCTGTACAGTGCAATAGCAATAGATAATCTGCCATTCTACTTTACTTGGAAATGCACGCTGCAGCTATTTTTGTTGTGGCCCTGAGGTTTTGTATATGTTAAATATTTGATCAGGTTTTGGAATAATTTTGCAGACGCTTGCACTAGTTAGTACAAGCTCAGCCTACAATGGACAAGCCCCACCCTTGTCCAATGGACAAGCCCCACTCTGCCAGGAATAAGGTTGCGCCGGCCGGCCTTACTGCCCCACCAAGCTCAAAACCCACCAGCCGCCACTGTCTCAGAGTGATGTGGGTGTGTTACCCTCAATACTATGGGCAAGCTTGTTCAAAGGGTTTACAGGGTGACCTGGGTGTGTTATCTCCAATGTTCTTATGTGAAATGTTGTTCAAAGGTTTCTGAGGTTGACTTTGGTGTTATTTCCCATAAAAAAGGAAACAAAAACAAAAACACAAATAGAAAATTAAAAGTTGGTTGAAATGGTAGAGAATCACTGGTAGTTATTACCGACTTGATGAGACATTTAAAACATCAGTTTCTCCTCACAGTGAGCCTGGGCTCTATTTTTTTACACTGCTAGGGAGAAATGGGACTAGTGGGGGAGAGACATTGGATGGGACCTTAGTAAGAGGGCTCTCTATCCCCCAGTGGCAGGGCTTCACGCAGCAGCAAGGAGGTCACAGGGTTAACTAATGTAATCTCCCTCGAATGTTAACTCTGGGAACTCCTTGCTGCTGAGTTAAGCCACACCACTGGCTTAACTGTTGGGTTGGCTCTGCCCACTTCTGGTCCTGCCCTCTGTTCAACAAATTTGCATAAAATTAGTATAAATTAGCATATGTAAATTTCACACAAATGTTTGTCCTCTTTTCTGCTGATGCACCACCCCACCCTACCCCCAGCGAGCACTTGACAGGTTTACCCGGCCCTCATTCAGGTGACCAGATGCCTAAAAACATGGATTTTCCCAGGACACCACAGGAAAATCCTGCCCCTGCCCACTCCCTAGGCTGACTCACTGCCTGGCTGGGCTGCTGGCTGCTCTTCCAAGTCCCAGGCACTGCTCCTGCTGCTCCTCGCCGACCACCAGTCAGCTGAGCTGGGTTCTTCCTGGGCTCAGCTTTTCTGAGCATGCAGGTGGGAGTGAAGAGGTCTCGTCCGGTGTGCATGACCCATGAGCACAGGACATGTGTGGGTCCTGCACACCAGCAGGAGCAGTGGCCAGGACTTGGAGAAGCAGCCAACAGCTGGATGGTGAGTCAGCCCAGGGAGCACGTGAGTAGCCCGTTGGGTCGTGTTCGGGCACCAATTGGTGCCTGAACGCAACCGTGGCGCAAGCGGGGGAGTCTGCTTATACCTCTAGTTCAGGGTGGTAAATCAAATGGGGGAAAAATAAAAACATTGTATAATCAAGAATCATCAACTTGCAGATAGGTTTTCCTCCCCAGCCCAATAAACCAGGAACCAGGTACTAATAATATCACTTTCTATCATTGCCTTTCATCTGAACAAACCCTGGAATGTGGTATCTATGGAAAGGTCTTCAACCATCAGTTAGTTGTATCCAACTCTTGGGTAGAATGAGACCATTGTTTCACTGTAGGCAGCAGCAATAACCAATTAGGACAGGAAATTACTATTGGATCAGGTTGGAAATGAAGGGTGAATTTAAACAGGCAAAATACAATTGCACAATTACACGTAATAATAAAAAAAGGGGGTGAGGAGGGCCAGGAGCCACAGACATTTAATGACTCCTTGAAGCCGGGACCTCTGTTTTATGCATAGTGCCTGCAATCATCAAACTGAGTTTTTGATTAGTACTGGCCAGCAAGAAAATATGACACATTTTCCTAGATGCCTTCCTATCTAATTACCAGTCCTACTACCGTTACGTACTGTGATCTGACAAGGTAACATTGATCATAAATTGTCCCCATAACAGTGTCACCAGTCAAATTTTAGCATCTTCGCCATAATACAACTCAGAAATAGAAACACATGACATAGAAGAATTTAATGCGTCAAGTTAGCTTTGTGATTTTTTTTTTCTTTTATGATTTAAAATTGACACATTAAAATTGTCACCATCAATGCAAATAAAGTTAGACCTAAACATGGATGCCATCAACTTTTACATGTTAAACATTCTATGTTCTATTTGTTGTCTGTTTGATTCCCCACAATGACAAAAAAAGTTTATTACTCTATGCTCCCTTGCATACAATATATATTTTCTCAGAAGAAAAAAACCCCTCAGGGATCAAAGAGAAACTATGTCCTCCCCTTTAAATATATGCTTTAAGAAGCCAGAAGTAACACAATATTAAATTAATTCTGCCTTGTTATACCATACTTCGTGTTTTAATGATTTGCCACCTCAAAGAGAGGTCATGTAATGTCAATGAATATGGAAGCCCTTTGATCACAGAAAATGATGTCAAAATACACAGGAGTGAAGAGTGGAAGTCGGAGAACACTGATGCAACTTCCAAATATAAGAAATTGTGTATTTACTGAGATTATCACTCATGGGACAAAGACGGATTGATAGTTCAATATAATTTGCTAATACGTTCCTGCCATTTTGTCCTCATAGTTTAAAGTAATGTCACATAAGAAAACAAGTTATTTGCTGCATTAAAATCTATGTTTTAAAACTTGCATCTGTAAACGGGTTCCGGCACTTCAATGAAACCATAGATTATTTATTGCTGAATTTGGCACAATTTTCATGAGTAGTGCCACTGCAGAAGCCAATAAAACTCTGGGCAACTATTCATTACACAGAACCATATTTGTTATAATAGTTATCTCACACTGCTGCAACAATGTTTTCGTTATTGTGTTGCTTTGTTGTAGAGTAACACAAATGCATTTTCATTTTGCATATGTTTTTCATCCAAAACAAAATAATTTTTAAAATGCTATCACTTGTCTTAACACCATTAGAGGCCAGCTGCTTACACAATTCCAAACTTGCATCATAAAACAGAAAGTGAGAATGCTAACACCAAGAATTGGATTTGACTGTAACTTCCTTATAGCGAAAGAAAGTAAAGGAAAGGAAAAGAAATTAAAAGGTTGTTTCCTTTTCTAATCACATGCTGTTTTACAAAAGCAAGCTATGGCTCTGAGACAGCAAAACACCAATTCAGGTAATTGACTGGAAAGTGTTATCAGGATCTTGCTGTATATGCTAAAAAGAAGAGCATTTCCCCTTTTCCCCTCATGAGAAATTTAGTTTAGTTAAACTAAATAAATCCTGGCTGTATGCATCAATAATACGTATGTAAAACAAGCAGTCAGCAGATATGCATGAAGGATGGATGGATATTCTTAGGTTCTGCAAGTCAAATCTGCAATTTATCATTAGCATTTGTGATAAATATTCCTACAAATTTTCACAAATTTAAATTACACAGATGTTTGGTTTCTAAATCAGAGTATCAGGAAATATAGCAGTACAGAAGTTTACTAGAAAGTCTGTAGTCCAATAATTCATCACGTAAAAGCCAAAATAGGAACATCTCTAGAAATGATGCAAACATGCAGACTGCATATTTTTTAGGAACAGTTTATAAAAAGCTGTCTGCAAATACCACATTATATGAGAGACCATTAAAGGTGAAATAAACCAAAATGATATGGGGCTGAGTGCTCCTCTTCAAATTCCACAAGCAAAGGGCAACAAAATGCAACAGCTGTTGGAAATTACCTTTCCCCACTGCTGACTCGGCAGCGATTTGGGGCAGAGGGCTTTGTCCTTCTCTTTTACAAGGAAGAAGGCAAGGGGAGCTTTCAGAGCTGCGCATGGAGTATAGGCAGTCAAGGCCAGCACAAGAGAAGGGTGCCGGGGCAATTACTGTTTTGTGCCACTGGGCGCTTCTTGCATCTCAAGATGGGTCAGATGCCATTTTGCCCCAGAGACAACACACCATAAATCATCTGTGGCATGCAGAACAGCAGTGAGTACCCACCCACCCTTTAACTGCACTGTGGCCATATGCTGGTCACCTTTTTGACAGTCTGGGAAGGATTATTTTCTTCCAGCTGCAGTTTGGCTTAGCAGCTGACAGTTTTTTGCCTTCCTCACACTGTAGGCTAGAATGATTAGAACTAATTGGCAGTTTACGGTGAGGGATGCTGAGAGACCATAATTTGCTGCACTCTTGCAGGGGTCCAGTGAACTGACATGAGTTAGTATCTGAATAGTTCAATTAGTAATGAAGATATCTCTTTAAGAGATGGGCGGTCTCATGGCCAACTCAAGGTGCAAGGGCAGCCAGGTTTTCAGCCAACAGCCCAGTCATGGGAGGGTTAGTGGGCTTTGTCCTCTATTACCTGCTTCATGGTCACATCAAAGACACACATCTCTTCCTAATCCAACCGGATGGCTGGAGGAATTGTGACATATTGTAGTTAGAATTTGCTGGTACCTGAACAGACATCAAGCTACCCTTATCTGCTGATGTTGAGTTATGGTACTGGACTTGGGAAGAGAATTGGCCCCTCCCCAGATACCTGAATAAGACAATTTGGAATAAAAAGTGTGGCTTGTTAAATTCCACAAGTGCCCTTTGTCTTCTTCCAGGATGCAGCAACAATGCAACAGGTGTTGGAACCTTTCTAAAAGTGATCAGGCCAAGACCCTGTGTGAGGGATAGCTGGAGGGGGGGAGTAGCCCATAGGGAACTGAGCTACCCCCAGTTCTGAGTTACCTTCAGAGATGTTGAATGCAGCTGGACTACCTACCATGCAGGCCTGGGATGCCACCACTGATTGCTGCTGCTCCTACTGGATGTAGGCACGTTGGCTGTAGAAAGACAGTTATATGGCCAGGCACCAGTGATAATAGGAGTTATTTATTTATTTATTTATTTATTTTCCAGTTTGTATCCCACCCCCTCCCACCTGACGGTGGCTCAGGGTGGCTTACAATTTTCATAAGAAATATAAAATACAACATAGACCAACCATATTAATAAAATCAGCATTCACACAACAATAAATAGGTATCCTCCAAAGAAAAAATAAATCCCACTCTCATTACCCTACCCACACCCACCCATTCCCTCTCCCTTGCCAAACGCACAGTGAAACAGCCAGGTCTTGCATTGTCTTCAGAAGGAGGAAAGATCCGGGGACAGATGAACTGCCACCAGGAGGGAGTTCCACAGCCTTGGAGCGGCCACCAAGAACGCCCTCTCCATCGTCCCTGTCCGATGGATATGGGGGACTTCAAGAGGGGCACACTCTGATGACCGCAGGGGTCGATCCAGAACTCAGGGAACGAGGCAGTCGCGCAGATACATAAGGTCCAAGCTATGAGGGTCTCTGTCGCTGACACCTCCTGTGCAATTGCTTTTGTCAAAAGCAGTGCCCCTTCAGTCTTCCTGGCTCCAATACCTAGACTCTACAGAAAATAGAGAGGTACTGGGTTTGCTATAAAAAATGGGGAGAGGTTCTGTGACAGGGTCATGGAAGTTCTTATAGGACCAGGCCCGTAAGGCTGGCATAACTTGCTCCAGATTGCAGCCCTGGGAGTGAGCTGGGCTTGTGCAAGCAACTGGCCCTGTAAAGGGCCAAGAATAGAGGCAGCTATTAAGGTCAGCTGAGTGGCTCCAGCTTGAGGTGCTTGAGTAAGCCAGTGGAGCCTCAGCTTAGTGTATAAAAGTGAACTGAGGCGCTCACAACAGGGGTGGGCACCAGAGAGAGAAAGCAAGTCTGAAGGCTCTGCCTGCAGAAAGGGGTTCAGCAGCAAGGAGGCAGCCCTAAGAGCCCAAAGGGTTAACCTTGGAAGCCAGCTGGCAGGGTCTAAGTGGGGAGGGACTCAGATAAGGAAAAACCTAGCTGGCAGAGAATAGGCCAGACCAGAGGGGAGTAGGGTTATAGTAGGAATATAGATATATGTTGGAGGGGAGATTGACACTGCAAATAAGACAACACTAAAAGAGAAGAAAAGACTTTTTGGACTGATTTGTAGGCAGTGATCCTGCAGGGACTCACCCAAACAGGGTTCTACTCTGTAACTGGTTCCCAGGGCAAAGAAGGGCAAGAACCTCTGACTTAGCCAATCAGGGCCAGAGGTAGGCAAAATTTAAGAACTTTTAAAAATTCCACTACAACAGAATACAGTCAGGCTTTCTTTCTTTCCTTCTTTCGAACTTAGAAGCTATCCTTTGATTTGAACATGCATTTTCTTTTAATCTCTATGATGAGTATCAGTACTTATATCCCTGAAAAGCAGAGGTTTACCATGAAGAACAAGATACATACAAACCATTTTGGGAATAATCCTCATTTGTCTAGGTGCACAAGGGTGTTATGTACATATGAGTTGAACATCAAATTACCATGCTAGAATTAAGTGGGTACCAAATCCTCATTCATAGTGAGACTCATAATTTAACACCCATGTAAATCTAGCACGGTACTTTGGTATGTTATTTATTTATTTTATGGAAATTGTAAGCTGCTCAGGGCAGCTTACAATTTCCATAAAATAAATACAATAAAGCATACATATCAATAGTAATAAAATCAACACTCATAAAACAATCAATAGGTATCACCAAAATAAATCCCACCCTCATTACCCTATGAGCACCCATCCACTCCCTCACCAAATGCCCAGCGGAACAGCTAGGTCTTACACTGTCTTTGGAAGGAGGGAAGGTCTGGGCACAGATTTATATGTGCATAAGCACCTTGAGCCTTATTGGGAAGGGTGGCATATAAATTTGAATAGACAAATAAAATAACCTCCTTATACACTAGAAAACTATAAATCAGCACTGGACACCATACAGTCAGATATGAGGGGGTCACTTGAAAAGGCTTTTTTGTTCCATAATTAAAGAGGTATTTAAGAAATGTTTAAAGGAATTAATTGGGTATAAAATTATATGCATTGACTTTTAAATGACAGACACTCACCCAAACATTCATGGTTCTTTCAAAATATGGCCTTTTTAAAAACCAAGGGCCTTAACATAACCAAATGACTCCTGTAGTTAGGACTTTATATACCAAATGTCTTAACACTTGCAGCAGAATCATGGAAGCCGATGGTGATGGGTTTCCTAGTTCCCACATCATTAATGCAATGCTAGTTCTTAGTGACTTCCATTCTGTAAATGTAGCTCTCATTTATAGTCTGCATATCATAATCAGAAACATCACAACTATTTTTAAAATGCATTGTGTTAGTCTATATTGCAATATTTTTGTGGTTAAATGAAGTATCATATCCCCATTGCTATGTTCACTACATGTCTAAAGAAAGAATGAATAAATCAAGCAAAGTCTCTCAACAAGGAGACAAACATGGACTTTTTTACATGAAGAATCGTAAAAAGCAGAACCATGAAAAATACAATTTATGCAAATATTACCAGTTTAGAATAAATATATGAAGTATTCCCTGCAAACTGTGTTAACTCTGGTTACTTATAGTGCATTGACAGTACTAGAAAACCTTGGCTTTGATACAAAATGTTAGGCTTTGATCTGGAGTATTTAACACAATTCTTAGACAAAAGCTTCAAGGAATGTTTGTTTCCATTACTGGAAAATACCCATACTTTAATTCAAAGGGTTAGTGATTGTAATGCTGTCTATCTGTTGCCAAATCTCCATCAATTTACATTCCAACTAATTTAGCACCATCTAGCATTGAAAGTGATTCTTTATTTCCCCCTCTGCTGATTTCACAAAGCTAGAGATCAAAGACTTCCTGGCTTCTTGCATGTTCCTGATACATTCAAACAAATTACAAGCTGCATTATGAAGGATTTGTGCTGCACACCCAAACAAAATTTTAACAACAAGCAAGCAAGAAGAGTTAAGGACACACCACAAAGTCAGGGGTAGTTGACAGAATGGAGTGTCACAGAGGAACATAGGGTCACACACACGTGTGATACTGGCCTACATGTAGACTACAAGCCTAGTAAATAGGTAAAGCAAAACATGCCAACATTTATGTAATGTTACAATTGAGAACTGTAAAACCCAAATCAGGACTGTGACACGTGACCAAGCGTCAGGAAATGCAAAGAGCTAAAAAGAATGTGTATTTGGGAACCCTAGCCAGACAGACCTGTGGAGATGCAAATCAACCTTCATGTTTGCCTGGGTTGCCTACGTGACAGGTCTCACATGTCTCCAAGGCGGGAAACCCGAGACAAAGAGACCATGAAAGATACTTAAGCAAGGGCCATTAAGCCAGCTTCACTGTCGCTTGCCCAGAGCCACCTTGAGCACTCTCATCTGCATCTTGCCAGCAAGCTAGGTTGGAAGACATGGACTGAGAGACAGGACTTTGCTTTCTAGAAGTCTGGAGACCCAGTCGCTTACATCAAGGACTGAGAAGAACTTATGGAACTTGGTAGGGTAAGATGCTTATTCAGGAACTCAACCAGTATAGGTTAGGAATGTGTTATAGTTACCTTTGATTTCTAGTAACTACTCTGTATCAACAATCTTGCTTATGTAATCAATAAACTAACTTCTTATCTTTATGAAGAAGTGTCTGTGTCTAACATTGGAACACAAGTGAGCAACAAGAGTTCTCAAGCTNGAACACAAGTGAGCAACAAGAGTTCTCAAGCTCTTGCGAACCCAGAGATTAAAGAGTCTGTAAATGGGAAGGATCGGGCCCTTGAGTGACAAAGGGGTTGTCCCTGTTGCAGTCTTTAATTAGTCATAGAGAGAAAACTGTTTTAAGTGGGCTGTACGCGAGGGAAACTGAGTCACTCAAACCCGGTAAAGTGGGGGTGCAGACCTCCATCCCGTGACCTGGAGTTAAACAGAGGTAAAAGTTTGTCCATAGACAGAGTGTTTCTTTTATTTAATTCATGTGCATGCTCTGAAAAACAGCCCAAAATCCCATTGAGAAAATGACAAGCACTTTTTAAGGGTGTTTTTTTTGTTTTGGTTGTTTTTGGGGTTTTATTTTTTTTAAATCTGGCCTGTGGATTTATGTGACTTGGCAGGCCTCTGCCATTTCTAACCTTTTCTCACTGACAGCAGTGAAGAAAAGCTTATGGAATGTTCAAAAGAAAATAAAGAGTAAATGGCAGGTAAGACTAGGTCAAGCATTTCTAGCTCACCTCTTCCCCCTTTCAGCACAAACTAATCCTGCTTTGACACTGACTAAAGAAATACAAATACAAATCTGCTCTGTGCTGGCTGCATGCCTGAAATGTAGTGTCTGTAAACTTTCATAAACCACTGAAAGCCACACTGGGGTAACAATGTATAAGGATAGCTGATAGCTATCATAGGTGGTTCATGTATGAGAAAGCATACAAGTCAGCTTGGTTATATGATTTGAGTCAGCAAAAGAATCTCACTCACTCAGGAGATATTTAGGCTCAAATTTAAACACAGATTTAGGGGTAAACTTCAAAGGACATCTGCCTTCATATCTGTCATACTGCAAGCAGTAAATGAAACAGTAAAGTATTTTCACACACAAGAGTTAGTCAAAGTAATTAGCTCTGCTATCCTGAAGAGAGCAAGTAAAAGATAAATTAGCTGTGAACGGATTAAAGCAAACCAGCACAACTAATCTAAACCCAGGGCTGGATCAGTGCCTGGAGCCACAAATGCTCTGCAAAGGATTCCAGAACATCAGCAGTAACAGAATAAACATTTGTGGAAAACTAAAAATGAATAAAAATAGAAGTCCTCATGCTCCCTGTTACATCAAAATGAGAAAGGGTAGGGTAGGAGGGCAGAAGAAACTGTAGGCACCGCACTCAAAAGCTGGAGGTAGCTCCAGCTTATCTAATTTGAAAACATGTCAGAATCTCCACGTCAGCAGGCTGACACAACATCCATATTAAGCGCATCTGAAAGACAACCTAACCTTTAAAAAAAAAAAAAAAAGCTGGGTTAAAAAATGCAGCAATTAAAAGTATTCTGAATGTCTGTTAAGCCAAATCTATAAAATAAAGAAGAAATAGTGTTCAACACTTTTTTCCTTTATATTGAAATTAAATTTGTCTGAGGTCACATATAGCATACAAGTAAATCCAGCTTGGCATTACTGAACTGAGGCACTTGTATCTGAACTCATTTTGATATTGTACCGAGGTTTGGAGAGAGGTGCCATCAATATGCTAATATCACCCAGCTCTACCTCTGTTTTTCATCTGATCCGGGCCTCGTGGTCTCAGTGTTTACTAGGGGTGGGACACCAGGCAGAATACCGGTTACCGGTTCTCAAAAAACTGGATTCCCAGATTGCACACGGTATACCGGTACCAGATTTATTCCATTGATTTCAATGGGGAACTGTCTCCATTGAAATAAATGGAATAAAAAAAAAATTCCTCCCCCTCCCAGGCTGTGCGGATGGAAGGGGGGGCACCCCCCACCCACCCTGCACAGCCTGGATTTAAAAAACTTTTTTTTTCCCTTTAAGTCCCAAGTGCGGGCTCTGGGCCGCCACCAGTGACCCGGAGTCTGCACCAGCGTCCAGCAGCAGGTAAGTACCAGTACTAGGGTGATCCCTGGGGTGGGGGGTGGTTTAACACACACCCCACCCCAGGGATCACCCTACCTCCCCACCCAGGGATCGCCTACCTTGCGCTCCGGGCGGCGGTGGTGGCGGCAGCGGTCCGGCTTCACCGGAAGGCCTAGTAGCGCTGAAGCCAGCAGCCACAGCCAGCGCTGAAGCCGCCGGACTGTTGCCGCTGCACAAGGTAGGCGATCCCTGGGTGGGGAGGTAGGGTGATCCC
>QEPC01000099.1:352127-414117 GCA_003113815.1 Sphenodon punctatus
CCCCACCCCAGGGATCACCCTACCTCCCCACCCAGGGATCGCCTACCTTGCGCTCCGGGCGGCGGTGGTGGCGGCAGCGGTCCGGCTTCACCGGAAGGCCTAGTAGCGCTGAAGCCAGCAGCCACAGCCAGCGCTGAAGCCGCCGGACTGTTGCCGCTGCACAAGGTAGGCGATCCCTGGGTGGGGAGGTAGGGTGATCCCGTGTGTGTGTGTGTGTGTGTGTGTGTGTGTGTGTGTGTGTGTGTGTGGGCAGGGTGGGGGGGGGGGTGTCCCCCCTTCCACCTGCGCAGCCTGGGCTCGGGGAGGGAAAGTGTTTGGGGGGGGGGGTCGTGGATTTTTTTTACATTGCAGCCATTCATTTGAATGGCCGCAATGTAAAAAATCCGGTACGGGGAAGAATCTGGAAAATGGGCCGGATTACCGGGTTAATCCGATACTGCCGGTACACCAAAATACCGGCAGTATCGGATACCGGATGATCCGTTAGTCCCACCCCTAGTGTTTACTGTTTACTCACTGCCTGGCTGCCACTGAGGACTGGATGACATGGTCTGATTGAAGCTGAATCAAGACAAGACTGAAGTGATGATGGTGGGCCAGTTTTGTGTCCTGGCTGGTATAGAAACACCTGCCATTGATGAGGTTCAGCCTCCATTGTTCACTCAGGTTTGCAGCTTTGGGATGCTCCTGGATCCAGTTGCTGTACCTAGATACTAAGTGGTAGCCATGGCCAGGAATGCTTTTCACCTACCTCCATCTGGTGAGAATGTTCTAGCCCTTTTTGTCAGACTCAGACCTGGCCACCATCATCCATGCCTTCATAACCTTGAGGTGAGACTACTGCAATGTGTTTTATACGGGACTACCCTTGATGACAGATGGGGGGAAATGCTGCAATCTGCTTTCTGTCTGGCATGGGTTGTTGAGAGTTCATTATGCCAGTGCTCCAAAGTCTGCACGGGTTCCCAATAGCTTTCCAGGCACAATTTAAAGTGCTAGTTTTGATCTATAGAGTCCTACATAACTGAAAGACCACCTAATTCCCTATGTCCCATCTTGGCCTTGCAGATCAGCAAGGAGCACCCTCTTGCATGGACCTTCAGACCATCTAGTTCATACAGCAAAGGCGTGTAGAGAGGCAGTTTCAGTAGCTACTTCACAAATGTGGAATTCTTCCCCCCTGGAGATTTGCCTAAGCCTGAACCTGCTTATTTTACAGAGGCAATGCAAGACCTTTTTTTTATTTGCCCAGGCTTTTGGCATGCAGAGATAGGGGTTGGCATGGTTCAAGTTGTTGAATTTTAATTGATTTTATTTTTGAATGGTTGATTTTTAATCGTGTATTTTATTTTATATTTTTGTTGTAATCTGCCATGAGCCTTTGGGATAGGGCGAGATAAACATTTAAATAAATAAGTAAATAAATATTTTGAAGAATGGTAAGAGTAAGTAGCAGTGAAAGATCTGGATAAAGCTCTGAATCTGGCCTGGAACCTACAGGCCACAAAGGGCCTTTTTAAACAAGTGGGATTTCTCCCACAGTTTAAACCTGCGGATCTTGGAAACCTCTGCGGCGGGGCTTTAGACGCTTCTCCGTGAACCAGAAGTTGGCTGGGCACCATTAGAAACAGCGGCACTACATGACTCCCGCGTGTTTTGAGACACGGCATAGATAAGACCTCAATTATCGGGGTTTTATCTATGCCACATCTCAAAACACCCAGGAGTCGCCTGGCACCGTTGTTTCTAATGGTGCCTGGGCAACTTCCAGTTCACGGAGGAGCATCTAAAGAACTGCTGCGGAGGTTTCCAAGAGCCGCAGGTTTAAACCACGGGAGAAATCCCACTTGTTTAAAAAGGCCCTAAGGCAGACCAGGAGCAAAAAAGCAAATGGATGATTCATTATTAATCCAGAAGACCTTCTCACGTGAGGCAAGTGCTCTGTGGGAGTGCTGAGGACGCTGACAACTCTACAAAAGAAATAATTCCAAATGGAATCCACACTGTTGACTGAGTAACAAAGGCAATCTCTCTTTAGAGAGAGAATGCAGACAGGTTTCACAACTGCTAAAACAAGAAACAGATGGAGATATAAATAAGACTGAAACTAAATCAGTTAATTTCACTTACTGCAACAAAATTCACTGTTTCATTTACGTAATGTAAGTAGTGTCATACTAGGTCAGACCAATAGCCCATCCAGCCCAGCATCTGATCTCCAATGTGGCTTTATCTACTTCTGCTACTATTTATACGCAGCGTTGTACAGATACACGCAACATAAAGACAGTCCCTTCTCCATGAAGCTTACAATCTAATCAAGACACAAAGACAAATAACTACAAATAAGAGTCTTCCAATGATAATGGACTACAGGATGCAGGTATTCAAAAAGCTTATTTATTTCAGTTAAAATGGTTGAAATCCATGACGGTATGATATGGATATGAGCTGGGTACATGATTTAAAAGCAATTTCAAAGGAGTTGGCCTTTAGGCTTACATTTTTGTGTTTTTTATACCTCTCCCTATTATTATTGTTATGAATTGTATTAATGAATGTTTTATATTGTTTTGTATATTTATATTGTTAGCCGCCCCGAGCTGCCTGTGGCAAGAAGGGCAAGAAAAACAAATATTTTTAAAAATAAATAAATAACAACTAGGCAGGACTTGAATATGGACAGGGGGTATTTTCAGACGTTATGAGATCACGCTCAACCGCAGTCAATAACCTGTGGTGGGGAATGGCCTTGTAACGTCTGTTGGGGAACCGGAAGTTCCCCCCCAGATGTTAACCATGCTCAATCGCGGCGGGGAATCACATTCACCATGCCATCGGCGGAACCAGCAGGGCCGGCACCGATCGTGTGGTGAATGTGATTCCCCGCCGCGATGAAGGGGCCCGTCTCGTCTGGATGGCAACCACGGCCCGGAATCCCCAGCGTGATTCCAGGCCGTGGTCAATTCGGGCGGGCGCTGCAGCTGCATTGGCCGCGGCGCCCACCCGTCTCCCCAGAGGGCGGGCGGCGGGGGGGGGCGTGCGGCCGCACGTTGCACCGCGCAACCCCGCCCCCTCCACGATTCCCCACCGGGATCAGCCGGCACGTCTGTTGGTTGTGACGGGCTGATTCCGGTGGGGAACCAGAAGGGTGATTCCGGGACGGGGCAAATGCCGCCCCGTCTCGTCTGAAATCACCCAGGGAGGTGGCCTGACAGCAAGGTGGAAAGCACAGAGTCAGGAGTTGGCAATGGAGGAGAAGGGCACAGTTAAGAGCATCTTACCCAATGAGCAGAGGTCACAAGTAGGGGTGTAGAGGGAGATAGAGGAGTATTGAGGAGCTTCGAAGTAAAGACACTTGTAGGTGAGTAGGGTACACCAACTGATAGTGTGATAGCAGTAGAGGAAGATCCACCAAAGGATACACTAAATGTACAGTGGGAGAAGTAAGAGGAGAACCAGCATAGGGGATGGAGTCCTGAAATCCAAAGGAGAACAGAGTTTCAAGGAGCAGATGGTGGTCAATGGTGGAGCAGATGGTGGTCGAAAGCAGCAGATAGACCAAAGAGGATAAGGATAGAGTAATGGCCCCTGGCCTTGGCCATGAAGAGATCATTGAAGACTTTGACAAGGGCTGTCTCTGTGGAATGTAGGGGGCGGAAGCCAGATTGGAGTGGGTCAAGAATGGCCTGGGTCACAAGTTAGTAAAGGCAGTGGGCATGAAGAGAATGCTCAAGCAGTTTGGATGCAAAGGGGAGGAGGGAGATGGGATGGTAGTTAGCAGGGCAAGCAAGGTCCAGTGAAGGTTTATTGAGAAGTGGTGTGACCACAGCATGTTTGGGTGATTTCAGATGTTATGTTTGTGGCATTCACCACAGTCAACCTCAGTCAAACGTGGGCGGTGGTGAAAGATCCGTGCACGTCTGTTGGCCCGCATCCAGATGTTCACCACAGTCAAACACGGGCCGGGGTGAACCTAACCACGCTTTGTGAGGTCAGGACGGGAGGAGGTCCAGAAGTGTGGTGAATGTTCACCACCGCAGAGGTGAAGGAACCATAACGTCTGAAGGGAAAACCCTGGCCGCGGTAGAATGAAATGACCACTGGCAGTGGTGACGGCACGCAGCGCCTGCCAGGGAGGGAGATTTAAATGGCAGGCAGCAGTAGGGGAACGTGGCGGAGCACTCGATGGAGGGGAGGGTGGAGGAAACAGAGCAGAGGATGGAGTGAGAGGACAAGGAGGAGGTGCAGTAGCAGCAGCAGCAGCAGCAGCAACTGTTTACAAACAGCAATTCTTTACAATTGTTTACAAACAGCTCCTCCCCATGTGCCGATCAGAAGGTTGTTGCCTTGTAAAGAAGGTTCTTCGAGATGGCTCCCAACATTTTCACAACTGGGTTGTGCATGCTCTCCCTGTTCAAATAATAGCCACATGATGGTCTTGAGCATCTCTAGTATAAAAAGTGTGCTCCTCCTCGGAATGACAGTTCCTTCCAACCCTTTCTAGAAACAGAAGGAAAAAATTCTATACGAGGCTGGAAGGGTGGGTATATCGAAGAATGTCCGGAGCCATCTCAAAGAACCTTATTTACAAGGTAGCAACCTTCTGTTCTTCTTCGAGTGGCTCCTCACATGCTTGTGTGATCAGGTATTGTTAATAGCTATTTTGATGTGGCCCAGAGGTTTCGTATGTTTGAAACATGTGAACGGGAACATGGCCGGGCACGGCTTCTGCCGGGGGCTGTGGCAATGGCCCCGCTATGTGCACCTGCTGTCGTTGCCGCCCCCGCCCCCGATGGTAGCCCCTGCAGCCGGGTGTAGGGCGCTCCGGGCCCATCTGACAACCGGCTGCCTCCTCAGCGCCTTCCTTCCGTCTGTGGCCTGGGTGCTCGCGCCAACGCCTGCTGCCTCTTTGGGACGGCTGGACCCCCTGTGACCCGGCTCTGCCACCTGCCTGTCGCCCTCTCGCCTGGGACCTGCTGCCCCGTCCCCCGCATCTTGGCCCCGTGCACGCCCGTGCTGTCTGTCTCTGCGCCGGGCCGGTAATGCTTGTGCCCTCAATAAACACCCTTTGTGCTTCACTGTGCCTTGTGTTGCCTCCTGTGCCCTTGGACTGCTGGGTCCCCCTTCCCCGCTGGGCTCCTGCCCCCTCCCCCTCCCGGTGGCTGGCCGTGCCGGCCCCTCGCCATCCGCCCGACCAGCCGGGGGGTTCCCTGTCCCCCCCTGGTGTGTGCCTCCCTCTGCCCCCATGATCCACTCCCCTTTGTTGTGTGGGTGTGCTGCCTCGTTTGTGCGTGTGCGCTTCTCATTTTGAAGTGCACGTGCCTTCCGTGCTGCGGCCGTTGTTTGCAAGGGTTGCGAGCACTGCAGCTCCCTCCACCCCCTCCCTTCGTGTTTCCCTTTCCTGGGAGGGGCCCNGCGGGGAATCACATTCACCATGCCATCGGCGGAACCAGCAGGGCCGGCACCGATCGTGTGGTGAATGTGATTCCCCGCCGCGATGAAGGGGCCCGTCTCGTCTGGATGGCAACCACGGCCCGGAATCCCCAGCGTGATTCCAGGCCGTGGTCAATTCGGGCGGGCGCTGCAGCTGCATTGGCCGCGGCGCCCACCCGTCTCCCCAGAGGGCGGGCGGCGGGGGGGGGCGTGCGGCCGCACGTTGCACCGCGCAACCCCGCCCCCTCCACGATTCCCCACCGGGATCAGCCGGCACGTCTGTTGGTTGTGACGGGCTGATTCCGGTGGGGAACCAGAAGGGTGATTCCGGGACGGGGCAAATGCCGCCCCGTCTCGTCTGAAATCACCCAGGGAGGTGGCCTGACAGCAAGGTGGAAAGCACAGAGTCAGGAGTTGGCAATGGAGGAGAAGGGCACAGTTAAGAGCATCTTACCCAATGAGCAGAGGTCACAAGTAGGGGTGTAGAGGGAGATAGAGGAGTATTGAGGAGCTTCGAAGTAAAGACACTTGTAGGTGAGTAGGGTACACCAACTGATAGTGTGATAGCAGTAGAGGAAGATCCACCAAAGGATACACTAAATGTACAGTGGGAGAAGTAAGAGGAGAACCAGCATAGGGGATGGAGTCCTGAAATCCAAAGGAGAACAGAGTTTCAAGGAGCAGATGGTGGTCAATGGTGGAGCAGATGGTGGTCGAAAGCAGCAGATAGACCAAAGAGGATAAGGATAGAGTAATGGCCCCTGGCCTTGGCCATGAAGAGATCATTGAAGACTTTGACAAGGGCTGTCTCTGTGGAATGTAGGGGGCGGAAGCCAGATTGGAGTGGGTCAAGAATGGCCTGGGTCACAAGTTAGTAAAGGCAGTGGGCATGAACAGAATGCTCAAGCAGTTTGGATGCAAAGGGGAGGAGGGAGATGGGATGGTAGTTAGCAGGGCAAGCAAGGTCCAGTGAAGGTTTATTGAGAAGTGGTGTGACCACAGCATGTTTGGGTGATTTCAGATGTTATGTTTGTGGCATTCACCACAGTCAACCTCAGTCAAACGTGGGCGGTGGTGAAAGATCCGTGCACGTCTGTTGGCCCGCATCCAGATGTTCACCACAGTCAAACACGGGCCGGGGTGAACCTAACCACGCTTTGTGAGGTCAGGACGGGAGGAGGTCCAGAAGTGTGGTGAATGTTCACCACCGCAGAGGTGAAGGAACCATAACGTCTGAAGGGAAAACCCTGGCCGCGGTAGAATGAAATGACCACTGGCAGTGGTGACGGCACGCAGCGCCTGCCAGGGAGGGAGATTTAAATGGCAGGCAGCAGTAGGGGAACGTGGCGGAGCACTCGATGGAGGGGAGGGTGGAGGAAACAGAGCAGAGGATGGAGTGAGAGGACAAGGAGGAGGTGCAGTAGCAGCAGCAGCAGCAGCAGCAACTGTTTACAAACAGCAATTCTTTACAATTGTTTACAAACAGCTCCTCCCCATGTGCCGATCAGAAGGTTGTTGCCTTGTAAAGAAGGTTCTTCGAGATGGCTCCCAACATTTTCACAACTGGGTTGTGCATGCTCTCCCTGTTCAAATAATAGCCACATGATGGTCTTGAGCATCTCTAGTATAAAAAGTGTGCTCCCCCTCGGAATGACAGTTCCTTCCAACCCTTTCTAGAAACAGAAGGAAAAAATTCTATACGAGGCTGGAAGGGTGGGTATATCGAAGAATGTCCGGAGCCATCTCAAAGAACCTTATTTACAAGGTAGCAACCTTCTGTTCTTCTTCGAGTGGCTCCTCACATGCTTGTGTGATCAGGTATTGTTAATAGCTATTTTGATGTGGCCCAGAGGTTTCGTATGTTTGAAACATGTGAACGGGAACATGGCCGGGCACGGCTTCTGCCGGGGGCTGTGGCAATGGCCCCGCTATGTGCACCTGCTGTCGTTGCCGCCCCCGCCCCCGATGGTAGCCCCTGCAGCCGGGTGTAGGGCGCTCCGGGCCCATCTGACAACCGGCTGCCTCCTCAGCGCCTTCCTTCCGTCTGTGGCCTGGGTGCTCGCGCCAACGCCTGCTGCCTCTTTGGGACGGCTGGACCCCCTGTGACCCGGCTCTGCCACCTGCCTGTCGCCCTCTCGCCTGGGACCTGCTGCCCCGTCCCCCGCATCTTGGCCCCGTGCACGCCCGTGCTGTCTGTCTCTGCGCCGGGCCGGTAATGCTTGTGCCCTCAATAAACACCCTTTGTGCTTCACTGTGCCTTGTGTTGCCTCCTGTGCCCTTGGACTGCTGGGTCCCCCTTCCCCGCTGGGCTCCTGCCCCCTCCCCCTCCCGGTGGCTGGCCGTGCCGGCCCCTCGCCATCCGCCCGACCAGCCGGGGGGTTCCCTGTCCCCCCCTGGTGTGTGCCTCCCTCTGCCCCCATGATCCACTCCCCTTTGTTGTGTGGGTGTGCTGCCTCGTTTGTGCGTGTGCGCTTCTCATTTTGAAGTGCACGTGCCTTCCGTGCTGCGGCCGTTGTTTGCAAGGGTTGCGAGCACTGCAGCTCCCTCCACCCCCTCCCTTCGTGTTTCCCTTTCCTGGGAGGGGCCCTCCACCGTCTCTGGCTTCGTTTGCCCTCCGACGCCCATGTTTGCGTCCGCGTAACCCCGGTGCCTTGTGGGACTCTCACCATGGTTCTGGCCACCACGTCACGTCTGTTGGGTTCCCCCGGCCCGTGATCTCTCCGGTTGGCCCCGGGCGTTGGTGCCACCCCGTCATGTCTGTTGGGGCCACGTGTCTCACCCCGGCCCACGGTGAAGCCATTCACACTGGGGTGGGATTCACTGTGGTGGATTTCACCACGTCACGTCTGAAATCACCCTTTGAAGGCAGAAGGAACAATCACAGTGGAAAGTGGTAAATTGAGGATGTGACAGATGAAGGGAATAACTGCAGGAGAGATAGAATGGAGGAGATAGGGTCAGAGGAAAAAGTGGTGAGTTTATCTGCCTCTTCCTTCTTCTTCTGGGGGTAAGGCTTGAGTTGGTTATCCCCTCTCCAAGACTGTTGCAGAGGTCAGAGCCAGCCTTACCACAGGCCTTCGCAAGGGCATGGTACAGGCCCCCCACCACTTCTAGAGGCTTTCAAGGGGCCACACACATTTTATCTTCACCCCAGGACGCCACAAATTCTAAGTTCAGCCTTGGCAGTGGTGTTGGGGAGTACAAGTTAGCTAGTGGCTTCCAGTTCTTCGCCAGCACTACTTGCTCCCAATCACCACCAGGGATGGAAAGGCTGGATCTAGTGATTCAGGCCCAACAATTAACACATTGAACCACTGGGACTCGCCAAAGTACTTTTTTATTTTTGGTAACCAGAATAGATTCACTATAGATGCACACATTTACTAATGCCATTATATAACTATATCCATTTATTCTGATTATTAAATTCCTATTTATACATTTGCTAATTTATTTATTTTTCATTTTTGTAAAATTGTATTCTTTATATACTAAATAATTCACTTTTTACTCATTATGTCAAGACGAATTTAGATGGAAGTTAGATTTCAATTAAGGGCCTTTTCACATAGGCGCCCTCCACACACCCCATGGCACATTTGTGCGGTGGGGGCCACCTGTACGAACGCCACAGCAGGTGCGTGGGGATGGGTGGGCGCCCGTAGGAATGGCACCCACAGTGGGTGGGGGTGCGTGCACGCTCCCCCCACCTCCCCCCATCACTCACACATGGAGCAATGGGCTCCAATGTCAGTTGCTCCATGTGTGGAGATGGGGGGAGGAGGGGGGAGATGGGTGTGCGCCTGTGGGAACAGGCACACACCCACCATGGGTGCACACCCGTCCCCCCACCCACCACGGCCCATTTGAAAAGGGCTTAAAATGTACAAAAGCAGTCTTTTAAATCTCTGTTTTACTAGTTAACTAAAACTACCTTAAACGTTTTTAGATACATCAACCCAAGGAAGAAAACATAAAAACGTAACATACAAAGTAATTGAGGAAATTAGGAAAAGTCTTTTCAGCGAAACAGAAACTAAAACGAACAAAAAACGTAACTAACAAAGTAATTAAGGGGGGGAGTGGTGAAAGGGAAACTGGCATTTGGAGGGGGGGGCGTGACCAGCCTTCACTCCATTGTACAAGACTTAACAGGACACCCAAGATATGCTGAACACAGCACATGGAATTTTGTGTAATCATTTATTGATCTTGACCTCAAATTTGAAGACCGCTCCCCCCCCGCCCAATGCTATGTGCATAAAAATCATAATTTACCTCACTAATTAAAATCTGTGGAGAAGATTTGCTGATTTAATGTATTATCTATATATTGGACTTTAACATGGGCTATCATACATTCAAATTTAGTTTAAAACATGTTGATTTAATACCAAAATCACTATCATTTTAAAATTGCAAATCTCATTTAAAAAAAAAAAAAGATTGATTCTTTTCATCTGTTCTAACTATGACCGTATTTTCAGATGTTACGAGATCACGCTCAACCACGGTGAATCCCCACATGGTGAACATGATCCCGTAATGTCTGTTGGGGGGAACGGAAGCTCCCCGCCAGATGTTCAGCCCCGTGAATCACGGGGGGGAATCACATTCAACATGCAAACAGAGGTCCTGCCCGGACCATCTCCGTTTGCGTGTTGAATGTGATTCCCCCCCGTGATCAAGGGGATCGTCTCGTCTGTGCCCTAACCACGGCCCAGAATCAGCGGTGAGATTCCGGGCTGTGGTCAATGCCCTGGGGGGGCCGGCGGGCTCTGCGGCCGCATTAGCCGTGGCACCTGCCCGTCTCCTGGAGGGCGGCCGGCCGAGGGAGCGTGGGGGGACGGGGCTGTGCGGCCGCACGTTGAGCCGCGTGGCCCCACCCCTCCCCCGATTCCCCGCCAGGATCAGCCGGCACGTCTGTTTGATGGCCATTTTGATCCCGGCGGGGGATCAATGGGTGATTCTGTGACGGGGCCAATATCAGCCCCGTCACGTCTGAAAATACCCTTAGACACGCAAGAACCAAATGGTGCGATTCCAAATACGCTTGTGCGTGGCCAACACACTTACTGTCCAATCCCAGTAAATCCCACTGAGGCACAAACCTAGGAAAGAAATTAAGCACCTGCTTTAGTGTTTTGCTGAATTAGGGTCTCTATCATGAACAGATAGTGAGCTATACTAATTACTAGTTATGTAACTTGTTATATAAGTGATAAAATATCTTCCTAGTCATGAACTGACTTACTCAAAGTCAAACACATTTGGTGTTCTGCCTTCTTCGTGTAGTCAAAAACATTTTAGTTCATCCTGACTAGAGTCAGTCTTTAAACATTCATTTCTCGATATTGGCTTTTTTTTTTTTTTTTTTAAATATATAATCCATACATGCATTTTTAAAGCTGTTATTTTTAACAGTCTATTGCATATCAGAGCTCGCTCTATGCATTTTAACATGAAACGCTGATACAAATGGAAAGGCAATTTTACCCATGGCTTCCTGAGGATGCAAGGGAGCTTTCTTTAGCGAGGAATGGCATGTTTTCATCTGCAAAATTCCATATTAACATGACTTATGAGAGGCTGCTAAGCTACAACACTGCACTCAGTCCCATTTCTATCAGAGGATTAGGAGTTCTGCATCTAGATAAAATGATATAGAATATCTTATTTGAGAATGAAAGCGATTTTCTGGCTTTTGATTGCCTAAAGTGCGCTTGACAAATTGAATGGGAGAAGAAAGTGGGCGAGTGAGAACAAGAGATGTTAACAATGAAGCTGTTATGCGAGGAGGATTCAGCTCATCAATTTCCCTTCAGAACGAATCAAATACTGTTAACAACATGGTAGTGACTCCATGATAAGACACAGGCACGTCCTAGAAATTTAATGCTGCCCTGGTCACTAAATCTACAGCAACTAATCGGTCAAATGGAAAGGTAGAAGGCTCTTATCAACTGGAAAGTAGAAGCTGGAGTGGTGAGGGAATGGGCAGGTATGATAAAAACAGTGAAGTCTTACATCTATAAAGCAGCTTTGATGTCTAAGGTCTGCCTGCATGGATGCTTTCAGGGATAGTTAAATTACATTTCCCTTTATAGACAACTTATAATTTTGAAAGAAGGCCTCCATTTTCTCCCATGGCTACGGGCAGAATGAGGTTGACCCACACATATGGATTCTTTGACATTCTGGATAATCTACAAAGCTTTACAAACCCCTGGTCCAACAGATATGCTTCTCCTCAGGTGCCCATTAGCAGACACATCTTCCTTTCCCCTCTCTCTCTACTTCTTCAGTCCTAATCAAAAAATCCACTCAACTCCTGACACCTCACAACCTTAATGCAAACACATACTTATGTTGTTGCCTCGTTATCTTCACCCTGGCCAATTTGACCCATATTGTTCTGAACTCCAAATATGCATAGCCCACCTGTTTGTCTGAACTCACCATTGTGCTTTGCTATGGACTGTGTGAGTGTCACAATGGTGTTATCCTTCACCCCCCCATCCATTACAGAAGGCTTTTTCTCTCCCCATCCCTTTCTATTTTCTTATTATTTTTTCTTTTTAAATCACCACACTTTTTGATATTGCTTTGTAGACAGAGAAATGTGGCAACATAGGGGATGCCCCTGGCAAGTAGCTGCTACACATGACACAACTTTTTCAGGCTCACAGATGAATGGATTAATTTTAGTTATAATGTAGGAAGCGCCAGAATGGAACAGACCAGTATCACTATGGTGAAGCGACATGGGCAAATTGCAGCTGGAGCGAGCCCCCCCTTTGAGCCCAATTGAGAGTGCAGGCCAAGGGGGAGAGAAAGAGAGCTGAGAGCCTGGGATCAGGAGCAAAGGAAGAACCAGCAGGGAGGAGAAGGACTCAAAGTATGGGGCCTTCAGGATTCTCGGTGATGAGAAGCTGACCAATCCCAAGATCATGGGCCCAGTGCAGTAGTGACCCCTGGCAAAACAAGGAAACCTGAAGGGAAACAGGGAAGATATCAGCATCCTAATCACACAGAGGACTATGAGGCCCAAGTCCACCCTAAAGCCCCACGCAGGGGGAAAGAGACAGATGCTTGGGAAATGGAATCAGCAAGAGGGGGTTCTAGCTGGTAGCCTAGCCAAAGGGGTTTAGAAATATAAACCAAGCAGGGTGAGGAGTCCTATAATCCAAAATGAGTGTAGGTCTAGAACCCCAACTGGGGCCCCTAGAGTTATATAGTTACTTAGTTTAGCACACCTAAACAGGCTAGGGCTCCAAGGGGGAGACACATAGTGGGTAAAAGCTGAATGAGAGAGAAAGAAAGGGACTGGGGCTGTAGAAGAGGAGACCACAACTCCCTAAGCATGGTAGAAAATGAAAATCGAGACTATATGGACTGATCCATCCCTCTGGAAGGTGGACCACAAACTGAACAGCAGCAGCAAAAGGGTGTACACAGAGGGAGAACTTCAGTGGTCTGATCAAATGTAGAGAAGAACGGTGACCATCCACAGACAAGACAGAACAGCTGGAAAGGATCACAACTATTAAAATTGGTGGCCAAAAATATCAGTGGCTTTGGTCCTGCGTGAACTTATAGTCAGGCAGGGCTGCTGGTCTTTATAGGCCCTGCTAGTCCAGCAGATAGCACTCAAAGCTTCTGAGGAAGCCGAGTTAAATAACCTCTATCCAGGGATTCCCCCCCCCCCCCCCCCTCATGCAGACCGAGATTGGTTAAAGCCATGAAAACAGGGTTATTTAGTTCCTTTAAACCTCATTTGCATTTATTTTTTTTAATGTACTCTACTGATTCTGGACATTCTTGTTTTCCATATAAATGTTTTCAGAGTAGATGGAAGGGACCCCAAATATGCTGTGGCTGGAGAGCCCGAGTTGGAGAAAATGCCCCTCTTCTGCTGTGATGATTCTGCAGTCAGACGTATCCTAGCAATCAGACAGTAAGAAGCCCAATAACTGCTAGAGCATGATTGCTAGGCAACCAGCAAGGATTCCCTAGCCACTGTGCTGGAACTTAGGAAATGCTGCTTCCCCCACAGGTTTAATTGGTTGTGGGGAAGAAAGGAGGGGTTCTTTCTCTTTCAGCTCCCCCTCACAAGAATAACTGAGGAGGTTTGATGGGGAAGGGAGCAGGGTTCTGCCCAGCAGCCCCCTCAATACTGCAAAATAAGATAAAAAGCTCCAGTTATCACCACAAAAGCAATCTTTCCAGCTAGGCTGGCTTCAAGCACATTTAAGGTTTATTCCAAACATTTCCCCAGCTACGTTCAGAAGGACGTTATCACACCATTGCTAAGAGTTGACTGTCTAACCAAGGCCTCCAGTGATGGGTTTCCACAACAACTCTTAGCAAATCATTCCACTGACTAACTTTACTGGTACTTTGATTCAACACACACACACCCCAACCTAATATTTAGCCTTAATCTTTATTTTATTTTTATTTAACCCCACTACCTCTAGTCCTATCTTCGGTGGACGGAGAAAATGGCAGATTTTGCTTATGGCAGCCTTTTATATATTTGAAGACTGTAACCATGTCCCTCCTCCCCCATCCTTAATCTTTTGTTAAGGTTCCCAATTCCTTCAACCTCTCCTCTGAGGGGTGTCGCTCTTCATCCTTGTTTTCCTTGTTGCTTTCCTCCAAACCCTCTCCAGATTGTCAGTATCCTTAAAGCAAGGTGCCCCAACCTGTATACAGTACTTTAGATGAGGCCTGAATAGGGTTGAGGAGAGTGGAACAATCACTCCCATTGTTTACAGACCAAGGGGCCCGATCCTAAACCTCACACACTCAGTTTGTGCACACACCATAGTCCTCACAGTGGGTGTGCATGGGTTGCACGTCACATGTGCTGCACGCATGCTGTGTGGGGCTTAGGATCAGCCCCAATATTATTGTTAATGCAGCACAAAATATTGTTTGCTTTTTTAGCTACTGTTTCATATTGTTGACTCATAAGTCTGTCATCTACTCAATCTTTTTCAGAAGTACTGCTGCCCAGCAAGGCATCTTCAGTTTTCTCTCTTATGTGTAATACTTTGCATTTCCTTTTACTGAATCTCATCTTATATTTTCAGCTCTACATTCCAGTTTTATCTAGATCTCTATGAATTCTGAACCTGTCCTTTAGTCTGTATGCAATCTCTCCCGGTTTTGTGTCATCAAACTTGATGAGAAGACTTTCCACCCCTTCATCCAAGCCATTTATGAAAATGTTAGAGGTTGTTTATAAAGTTTGTCAAACTTCTGTTGTTGTTGCCATTTTAACCTCCCCTATCCTCTTGTCACAGTTTGTCACTCGACTACAAAAAGTAGTAGAGTCATCAGTAGAGTAGTAGATACAAATAATGCCCCCGCACACACAATCTTAATACTAGTAATGTAGAACCCCATTTATTATATGTAAGGAATATATTTTTCCTTTTCAAACATACAAATATAACTGAAAATAAATTGGAAAAAATATAATTGAAAATATAATTATATAGAAAAACAGAAGGCTTGCTCCAACAGGCTATACAGAGAGCTCTGTGAGAGGCATTATTGCTAAAGAGGCTTGATAGTTGTTGCACTGCCCTCTTAGAGAACTACACATTATACTATGGACAGAAGAGAATGCTCTAGTTCCAAGGACCTAATTATCACTCAAGTGTAGGGTAAGGAAAAGAAGATCAGGGCACTAAGAATGCAGGGAACTAAGAGCGAGTGAAGGCTCGCTGCCAGACACTGGTGAAGCATGTTGGACTGAAAGGCTCATTGGTTTGATGAAGAGAACCCATTTGAAGACTATAACAGATGCCATAGTTTGAGGAGGATACAGTTTCAGTGGAGGCTACAAGTTCAGTGGGACAATGGGGACGTAGACAGGTATGTGCCTCCAGAGACTGGTTGTTGAAGGCTGGGAGGAACTGAGATGGCCACAGACAAGTTAAGGGAGATGGAAGCCACAACAGGACTCACCCAAGGTCCACAAGGAACTTCGCTAATTGCAAATTTATCCTTATTATTATAGTAATTAGTAATTTATTATAGTAATTTAGCTGTGGGGTTGATTATTTGTGTAATTTGTCATTTTTATGGATGATTAACTGTTTCTTTTATATGCCAATTGACAGAGATCTGTCCAAATAATTTTAGGTTAATTTTGGAGGGTAACTCCTTTCTTATGGAGCACAATGGGCTCCAAAAGTTGCTCGTTTTTTCTTTGACATGTTTTTAGTATTTTATATTAATGAATTTTGTTAATAACTATTTTGTAGTATAATTGTATTCTAGGCAATGACTTTGGTCACGCCAAATAAAAAATAAAGAATATCTAATTGCTAGCAACACCTGAGGAATGGGATCAGGACTTGGTGCTGTGGAAAGGCCACAAGAATTAGTCACAGGAGGTGAACGCCCCAAAGGGCTATTGTCGGGGACTCATGTCGACTGCTTTGCTGCAATTTGTAGTGATTTTTGCAGAATCAGCAATTCTCACAGTGACGGGCTGAAATTACTGAAACTGCACTTGGCTCAGGCATACTTGTCGCCTGACCCCAAATTAAAACTGTTGCTGCAGCTGCTGTCTGTCAGGGAGGTGTGACTACAACCCCTAAGGGTGAATAGGACCCTGGGGGATGAACTGTGGGTGGGGAGGACTTAGGCCCCTATATTTTGGTGAGGGAGGTCTGAGGCTTTAATGAGGTGGAACTTCTGGAGTGCTGAAATTCCAGAGGATTTGAGTGGTGTTTGATTAACAAACTTGTGATTCTGTGTCGATCCTGTTGTAAAAGCATGTTAGTAAGCAAATGTGCATGTATAAATTATTAGATAACTATGCAATTCAAGTTAATTACGCAAATATTAAAGCTCACACTGAATTTGCAGAATTTGGCTTCACTTGTTGCAGAATTTAAGGGTTTTTTTGGTGCAGTGAACTTGGGTCCCTGGCTATTTGGACACTTTTGGTTTACTGGGTGCCTTTATATTTGATTACATGAGACTAGGGAGTATGCTTATGTGGCTGAAGGACTTATTAAAGAGTGTGATCAGTGATCACTCAATTAAGTCTCTGTTAGCAGTCTATAGATAACTGAAAGAATCAGCTACTGGGGCAATTTACTCCACCAGAGAGAGAGAGAGGGAGCCTGGTTGCACTAGTAAATTAATATCTTTCCTCAACATAATCCACTCCTCAGTGGATACAGACAATTTAACTTCTATCTGCACTCTAAGGGCCCTAGCATTTCTCCATCTGGTTGTTGTGGAGCACCCAAATAAACAAACATTTACTTAGAGATATTACCTCTATGGTGACTGGGTGCATGAGGCTTCAGATATGATTATTTTGTTATGGAGTGACTCAGCCAACTACACAGCCTATCAAGCAGTGTCAGAAGAAATCATGTGAGTGAAGATTCACAAACACACAAAATGCTTATGAGTCCTAGTTGTAATAACAGTTATGAACAGGTGCTTTCAAACCTAAATACAAATACAGTAAATCCAAAGGAAGGGAAGGTATTTCATAGCTAGAGAAACAGAAGTACAGGCAGATTAACTATCCTGTATGGCAGGTGGAGCTGTTAAGAGAACTAGGTTAATGACTATGCAATAGGAGATTGAGGTTCTGATCCGAACTCTCCTGTTGACTCTGTGTCATGTATGCTGTTTTATATCTCTGAGGCTTAGTTCCCCAATTATTAAATGGAGGCACTTATAGTTGCCTACTTCAAAGAGGTTGCACAGGACGTTAGTAGTGATATAAGTGTTTTCTTATCCTCAGTTAAAATGCATGACTTGCTTGCATAGACTGCATGAGACTATCCTATGTTGGGGGAGGGAAGAACCGCCTCTAGTGATAACAACATTTAAAGCTATAGTGTGGGTGCAGTATAACATGACAAAAGGAAAAAAAAAATTTGAAAGATGTCTGCAAAAGGAAGGGAAAAAAACAAACAAACCACCTACAGCATTTATTATTCAGAGGAATTTGTAGGTCCATCTCAGATATAGCCAAAAATGTCTCCTCTGGCTAAATCGTCACCTAGTTCATTTCAAGGCACAAAGACCTTACCTCAGAAATACAGAAAACAGCCAAAAGTAAGCTTTAAACTGAAAGTTGTCTATTGAGTTATACCATCTTCATGACACCCATCAAATATCAGGCAATTCACAGAGCATATACGACAAGCATTTATACATCCCCTTCATATAATTAGGGAGCCGTGTTCACTGCGTTTCCCCCATTGGTGATCACAAGTCCCTGTTCAAAGTGCACGAGAGAAGATGCTGCAAACACTGAATTTTGTCCTACTTTTGCCTCATTCTCTTTGGTTGCAGAGTTTTATTTAATGTCCCCAAGTAATTTGTCACTTACAAATAAATTTTAAAATTCACATAGCACCATAGTAATTACTACAAACAACACTAAGCAGGACATTAAATTGAGAATGACAAGTTAATAGCAATGATATTTTCAACAGTCATCAGAGCAAATTGTCCCTTGTTCAGAGGGCGAACCAAAATTATAATGCAGCATGTTGTCAACTTGGGGCATTTTGTGTAGTAATTTGAATGGAGACTGTTAGCACAAGTTTGCCATTATTTTTTTTAAAATGATCTTTCAGCATCAGCAGTACTTGTCATGAGATATTTTTTCTCTTCCCCTTTGAGACCCAAGTGTCGTCTCAATCTCTTGGCAATTTCTTTCCGGAATTTTTGAGGTGCCAAGCACTTCATTCCCCCCCCTCCCCAACTGATCTATAGCCCACATTTATCTCCTTGTAGAGATGTTACTTTGCTCATTGAACTGCTCAATAGCTCTTGCACTAGGGTCAAAAACCTGGTGACCTTACATTACAGCAAGAGAAGTTTTATTAAATAGGGCACTGGCATCTGTCATAAAGGCTCATGTATGTTTCCAGCAGATTTCTTTTATGATGAGCTTCCATTCCTAATCTGGTTTCAACGCTGCCCTGCTGTTTGATCAGGGAGCCAAATGTATCAACTGAATGCATTTGCTTATGAACAGCATATGCGTTGTCTGCCCAGATACGAGAATTCCCCTCCTCCTTGCCCCCAAAACAGAGCCACAGAATCCTTAAGAATGAGAATCTGACAGAGGCTCCAGCTGTGCTGTTTTTCTGTAGACAGGATGCTGTAGTTATTCTTGTTTTGTGATAAATTAAAACAAAACCTTCTTCACTCTTCTTTATCTCTTATAGGAGAGGTATTCTTGTCTTTTGTATGTGTGCATTTTTACAATAGCAACAAAATTATTACTGTGCTACTACACTGCATTAACACCAAGGGTGCTTTTAGACAAGCAGCTCCTCACCCACCTCCTACCCATTATGCATGTTGCAGGGCACCCACAGGGCACCACTGCAGTCCTGCAACATGTATAGTGGGTGGATGGTGTGTGGGTAGGGGGTGGGCAGGTGCTTGTCTAAAAGCACCCCGAGTCTGTTACATCCTGCTGTGTAGCAATTATCAGCTACAATCACCCTTACTGCATGGTAAGAGAGCCAGTGTGGTGTAGTGGATAAGGTGCTGGGCTTGGGCCTGAGAAGCTGCCCTAGCAATGAACTCCCTGGGCGGCCTTGGGCAAATCACAAAATCTCAACCTCAGTTCCCCATCTGTAAAATAGGAATGAGTGTGTGTGTGCGCGCGCGCACCTGTCTCTGTAACTGCGTTCCCCTCATCCTTGTCCATCTTAGATTGTAAGCCAACTTGGCAGGGACCTGTCTTTAAAAATCTGTGACTGTAAAGTGCTGCATACGCCTAGTAGTGCTATACTCTAGATGGGAGACCCAAGTTTCTCCACTTTAGTCATAAGGATCACATGGCAGTGACTACTATGCGGAATATATAGTGTTCTTCTTTATCAGCTGTCCTGTCACAAATAATGCCAAAGGTCCGGCATTTTTTCCTAGGATCATTCAGCTTCTGAAACTGCCCACTGTTGCTTGGAGCAAGATCATCACTGAAAGCTACCAAAAGGAGATAAATCCAGTTTCTTGAGGCTGAACATGCAGAATAAGGGTGTCCATTTGTTTTCGTTATTAAATTTACTAAAACCAATCAAGTCCAATTTTTTAGCAACTAAAAAACTGGAAATGAATGAATACGCAAACAACATTCATTTGCTTTCATTTTAAAATGCATTTTATTTTTATTTTTTTCAAAAGTTGCACATGTGGAAAAATAGCCATCGGAACGTTCTGTGATTGCACGCCCTTTTCCAAAATGGCAGCAGCAGTGTTGTCACCATTTTGAAAAAGGGCAGCCAGTCTGTGCATGTACAAAATGGTGCCTGTGCATTTGCAGATTGGCTGCCCTTTTCCAAAAAGGTAGTAACCACTTCACCGTTTCAGAAAAGGGCACACAAACGCAGAATGTTCCAATGGTCATTTGCACATGTATAATGATTTTATTTTTATTTTTAAAGAGTTTTAAAAACTAAATGTTTTATGAAAATGAATGGGTTTAACAAAAACTCAAAAACAAATGGATTTATTTAAACAAAAACTAAAAACAATAAAGGTCCCTTATGCACACCCCTAATAAAGCCATTAGCAACAGTGCTATGGGTAGGGAGGCATATCACTGCATGAAGTATTTGGTTACAAATGTAGTCCACTATAGGGCCTTGCTACATTGCAGTGGAGTCCCATAAGCTCCAGAAATATTAAACAGACAAAATGCTACATCACATTTGAACAAAGCCTTTTGGGAAATATTGCTGCAGTTTGGATGTAAGATTTTAGGACTAGGGCTTTTGAAAGTTCATATTTGTTTGTTCTCTCTGTCTGACTTTGGAACAAGATTAATAACTTCCCACGAAGCAACTGTTATTTAACACTTCCAATTGCACACCCCTCAGCCTGAAACCTGTGGCCGTCATACTGTAAGTGCAGCTTTACATCTACCGCAGTACAATCTGGTGACTAACACAGCAAGGAACATAAGAAGGCAAGACCCAATTATATGATCTATCATAAATGTACAGTGCATACTGTCCACGGGGGTGGGGGGGAGAATACCAAATAGCAAATCCTCTGATTATTATGACATATTATTAACAGCCATGGCATTATTGAAGATAAAATAAGGTTGAAATTAGGGAAGCACATAATGGCATAGAGACTAACTATATCAAATGGTATAATACTAAGCTTGCCATCAGGGGTATCAAAACACACTGATAACATCAAGGCTCAACAAAAACAGAAAGCATGGTGAAAATGAAGTTCTCAGAATATGCACAGGCAGTACATAATTACTTTGTAACAACACAGGATTTCCCTTAAAGCTTACAATGTCCCATTTAGCCCCAAACAGGGACAGAGATGGAGCAGTTTGAAACAAACTGTCAGCGGGTTTATTTTCTATTGGAGATTTCATACATTTCAGTTCTTGGCAGTCTTGACTTTCTCTCTGTAGTTCCCATCCATCATAATTTCCTCCAGTGCTGTCTAAAGCACCCACTCCTTTGATGCTGTCAAAGGTGTAGCTAGGTTGGAATGGGCTCTGTAATAGAATGGGGACCCTTGATCCCCCACCTAGCAGCAATGTACGCAGCTCCACCAGGCCAAGAAGTGTGGATCCTCCAGATTCATGGACCTCAGTGCAGCTGCGTCACCAGTCCCTATTATAAGCTATGTCCTGGGGGTACTGCTTCACTTTGTCCCAGCATCTTGCACCTTTCAAGCTCAGTCTTTCGTTAGCTAGGAACTATCCTCCAGTTGATATCCTACAGCCGGGTACATCTCCTTCCTCTACTGGCCACTCAACACAGTCATTGGGTGTTTTCACACGTGTCAGCGCTGGGCATCATCATGCTTCAATCCTGTCTGGAGTAAGGTCAATCTGGGCAGGATTTAGCACAGCCACCAAACAAACGTGACAGGTGGGCTGGGCCAGGGAGCAGGTGGGGTGGTACGTGGACATGGGTCCTCACAGCCCCACCCCTGCGCTACCAAGAGCAGTCTGCTCCCCTCCCTGATGGGCAGCCATGCTGGCCTACGAGGCCGCCATGGCTACCCAAAACTGCCGGAGACCCAGACCAGGGTAAGTGCAAGCAGGCCTACTACACACGTGATGGGCCACTTTACCCCGGTCCGGAGTCCTTTGCATGGGCCATGGCAGTGCTTAGCCCAAGCTTTTCCTCAGGGATGGTCCTGAGGACAAACCCAAGTTCCAGGCCGGGCCAACATCTGGCAGTTGATTTCAGTCATAATGAGAGCACAGATTTCCACGCTTGGAAAAGCATGGAAATTTGTGCTCTCATCACGTCTCAAAACACCCATTCACTCCCTAGTTGCCTCAGAATGCTCTAGCCACTTGAAGCACTAGGGCCAAACCATCTCCTTCAACCTTTTATTGGAAAAGCCTCTTTGAGAAGCAAATATCAAAGAGGAGTTTTGCATAAAAAAGATTTTTTCTTAATAATTTACTAGCCTTGCACTTTTCATTTACTGTCTGCACTGGCAATGAGTTAAGCTCTCTAGTTTGCTTAAGGGATTGTGATATAGTTAAGTATCATAAAGTGGAGTTGTAAGAAAGATGCTTTATACACATAGCTTTCGCCTGATTTTCAAATGGGGAGTCCAGAGTTAGGTTCCGAAATCCTTGTAGTAATGACCTGATTTTCAAAAATACCAGGCACTCAGCAGCTTGCACTGCAGTATATGGCAATCCTAAAAGAGTGCTCGAGTACACTGTAAAAGAGCTTTACATTGTGCTCTAACCTTACTTAACCTACTGTATCAGACAATCCAACCAGCTACATTAATTCAGGAAAGAGGTCTAGACATCAACTGTCAACAGTTCAAAGAAGATTTCTCAGTGTTTAGATGTCAGGGGGAGCAAACACAACAATCAAGGAATGTTGTAGGTAAATAGAAAGGGATTATTATTATAAGGCCATAATATGAACAAATGGCTCAACCCTTCATGGAATACTGGGTTCAATTCCAAAAAAGGAGATTAAAAATAAATAAATAAATAAATAAATAAATAGAGGGGAGGGGAGGGGACAGCATATAAGGATGACTAAGGGTGTCTTCAGACGTTACGCGAACACGGTGAACCACGGTGAATACCCACCTGTGGTCACCGTGTCCCGTACGTCTGTTCACGGCGCACCAGATGTTGGCCACGGTCAATACCCACATGGGGTTCGTTTGAACCACGCTTCCCGGGCTAGCCGGGGGAAGGTCCTGGGAAGCGTGGTCAAACGGACCCCGGGCCGTGGCCAAGGAAAAGTAACGTCTGGCCGCGTGCCACGGCCCGGGATCCCCGGCGGGATCCCGGGCCGTGGCACGATCGGCCGGACGCGGCGGCCGCATTGGNATTGGCCCCGCCACCCGCCCATCTCCCTGGAGGGCGGGCGGTGGGAGCGTGGAGGGGGCGGGGCCGCGCGGCCGCACGTTGCGCCGCACGGCCCCGCCCACTTTCCCCGCCGGGGTCCCCCCGGCACGTCTGTTGTGCCGTTACGGGGTGACCCCGGCGGGGAACGAAGCCGTTGGTGCCGGTACGGGGCCAACGTAACGTCTGAAAATACCCTAAGAGGAGGCATCTTAAAGGATAAACATGACCAGATATTTACCCACACCAGTGTCAAGCCCCTCGTCTGTCTCTCAGTTCCTTCCTCAAACTAGGTCATGGACCCAATTAAGCTCTCACACTCATGCAGTTCATCTCTGAGGGTGAATCAAGCACATGTGGCAGTATAGGATTCTGTTCCCGTCCTGGAACACGAAAACCTTTCCAAACCGCAACTCTCTGAAATCCTCCTCAGCCCCTGAAACACGCACAGTCGTTAACAGGGCCAACTGCCAGGTCAAAACGGGATCAGGCTCTGGGCGGAGTAACGCTCCCTTCCAGATCTGCTTCCTTCATTCTCTCCATGACCTGCCCTATTGTAGGTCTCAAAGTCTCTCTGTAGATCTTATTTAGACCTGTTCCCTTCAAAAGTCTCCTCTAGGTCATGTATCGAGAAGGGAGAAGAGCACCTCGAATGAGACAAGGACACATTCATGGGGTCAAAAGGATGCACTCTTTATTTACTTGTACCTGGGTGGGAATTACTAGATGCAAATATGGTCCAGTAACAGCAGAGTTATAACTTCAATAACTTACAACAAAGGGGACTGGGTTTGAAGCACCTTCAAGTACCCCCATAACTTTGATTATGCCTCTCAATCCATCCAAGGACATACATTGAGGGTGAGGGAAGACAACCCCTTGGGATTGGAGTAAGCCCAGAGGACCCAGGGCAGTACGTGCTCCTATGGTGCCGACAACTTGACCCCTCCTCAGGACTTGACCCCGGCACTCACCATACCCTGTGCATGCATGAATAGTCACAAGTCCCCATCTTATAAGGAAACAACTCCCATTCGTATAACTCAAGGCAATAACATAACAAGGTTACTGGACTCCCACATAATACGACAAAATGTTTCATGACTCCTGGGCCAAGTAGGCCCCTACTAAGACAATTGAATTAGACAACACTGTGGGGGAGGCGAAAACCAAGGACCCCAAGGCCAATACGGGGTCCTTGTAAAAATTCCTTCCCAGCCCCATATTAGGCGACTGGCCTACGCTCACAGTGCTGGATAATAGGCAGGGTGGGTGGGTGCTTCAGGGCAGACGTCCTCGGCACAACTGCTGGACTCCACCCAACGAGGTTTTTTTTGCCCTCAGCTTAGGCCTCGGGGGGCAACCCTGGCCGGGGACAGTGTTTTGCACCCTTTCAGGGCTTGGAGCTGCTTGCTGGAGTTGAGTGTGACCCTATGCCCCACCATGTCTTCGTTCCTTCTCCTAAGGGAGCATGACAAGGGCCCCCTCACTGACACTCCCAATGGGGGAGGAGAGGGCTGGTGATGGGGGATCCTTCCCAGACCCAGGTCTTCGTGTACCCTTTGTGCTCTCTCAGCTGAACTAAGGGAACACAGGCCAGTGTAGTAAGGGAACGAGTTCTTTAGAGTGGGGCAGAGAACCCCTTTTACTTTAACTTCTATTTTTCCAATCTTCTAGCATTTGAAATTAGAAACAAAGAGAAGGCAAACAGCTGTATCTTGTATGAACTATAGATTCTAGTGCAGGAATTATCCCCTCCCCCTCCACCATGTTTACTTTGTAGAACCAGAGCCCAACAGTATGTATACATGCTGCACCCTGGAATTCATTGCGCAATGGTGCAAATGGCAAACTGAAAGGAAAAGCAAGTTTACATAGCAGCAGGAAGCAAAGTAAACACTCAGCAGTAGCTGTTAGCGCATAAGACTCAGGCATAGAGCCAGAAGGATACAGAAATCCACGCTACATTAGGAAATTGGCCTGTTGCTGACAGTTGTCAGCAAGGAAGCCAAGCCACCTAAACAGCTGCTGAAAGCCATTTAACTACTACTATAGATGGGGCAAAGACAATGTCATTATCATGACCATTACACAGAACAATCTTGGGATGAGGCTCCACAAGTCAATCAATCAAGTTTGTGTAGTAAGGTCAAAAACCATTTTTGTTGCACGTTTGGTGTGATCAGAGGAGCCGTGGTGTGAGCACTAACTCAACAGACACCAACTCAAGTGGTGATTTCTAGATAGAGCCGAGACAAATAGTAAATTTTGTACTTGCAGAAATTAATCCCTTTCAGATAGCCCTCTAAATATCCAAATAATGGACTCGATCCCAAAGCCCGCAGAAGTACGTACATGCAAACCGTGCGTATCCACATAGGGAGCCCATTGTCCTGTGCGGAAACCACACATGCGTATGCAGCTTCTGTGCAGTTTATGTGGGCTTTCAGATCGAGCTGAATATACAGAACCAAAATGGATATTTGCACACCTGCTCATTCAGATATTTCTGTTTGGCTACTTCATTTATTTCTGCATTTCAGCTATATTGATCATTTCAGCTATTGTAATACCAAAAACAAGTACCAAAAATACTGAAACGATCAAATTGAAATTATGAAATTACTAGGAATGTGCATTTGAGGTTTGGACAACACACAAATAAACACAAAAGCCCTTTTTTGCTTCAATACTTGAAACATGAATAATGGCCTGCAATTTTGTGGAATATATTTTAGGGCTGAAGTGAGGAAATTTTACCATACTGGGAACTGGAATTGATTTTCTGACAGTTTCTCAATACCAATATGATTTCTCAATTCTCGCAATACAGTGAGATACTGTCCCAATTTACCGACTTTCTGTTCATCGTGTACTGTTCATTTACTGCTTACCATGTTGCTGTGGGTACTATTTTACTTCTGGGTTTGTTGTTTCTGCATTTCTGAAGCCAATCATTGTGCAAACAGCCCACCCCTTAACCTCCCCCAGTGCCCCTTAGCCTCCACTCCAGTGCCTCCAATCAGAATTTTTGTTATATGTTATTTATTTATTTATTTATTTATTTAATTCGATTTTTATGCTGCCCCCTCCTGCCTTCGCAGCTCGGGGCGGTTTACAACATTTTAAAATACAACAGCATAAAAAAACTTAAAACAATCAATAGTAAAGCTAAGAACAAAAAGAATAAAAATACCACCACCACCACACACCCCCAACCATCTCCCTCAGCAAAAGCCTGGCAGAACAGTCACGACTTACAATGTTGTTGGAAAGAGGGGAGGTCCGGGGCCAGGCGGACCTCCACTGGACGGGACTTCCACAGCTATACCAAGAACACCCTCCTCATCGTCGCCACCCGGGAAACCCGGGGCACCTCAAGGAGGGCACCCCTGACTGACCGCAGGGGTCGATCCAGAACCTGGGGAGTGAGACGATCCCACAAATAGGTGAGGCCTACCCCCTCCTCACCCCTGCCTGGCCCCTCTATCCTCAGCTATGCCTCCCACAGGCCCCTATCCAGAGCCCAGGCTAAGCAGAGGTCTGGGAAATGCTGAGTTTGAGGCAGACACATGGTTTTAAGTTGTATTGGTTGGAATTTGATTCCGATTAATACAACTTAAATCCAAATTGAAGATCAGTTGCCATCTCCAATACACACTGAGGCTACGCCAGCACCCCCACTTACTTGCCAAGCAACTAACGTAGCTACCAGATTTTTTCCCTTTAAAAAGATGCCCAAATTTTGAGACATAACACGAACATTGATACTGTAATCAGAACAGAAATCAGAAATAACGCCCACCCCACACTGCACAGTCCTAGATATAACCAAAATAACAAAAATGTCTAAAGCCAATATCTGACAAAACAAGACCAAACCTTTGTCAGATATGAATCAAAATGGATGAATTCATCTGATATAGTATCCATCATGGATATTCATTTCATCTGTACTAGCAAGAATCTGACCTCTACCCCCAAAGTTCCTCTTGTTTGTTATCGAACCTCCTGAAGCAACACATGCTGGTTCTCTGGTTCTAACTGAAGGGCCAGGAACTTTATAGGCTCAGCTGCACACTCAGGGCCCAAGCATGGGGGGAGGGGGAGGAGAAATGGGTACATTTTACTGGGGCCTTGGGTCCATGGGGGCCCAGGCTGCAAGACCATGACACAAAAAACTGAGGCAAAACTGTAGATGCTTGACACTGGTGTAGCAATCAGGTCATGTGGGGTGGGGAGTGGAGAGCACAGTTGCGCCTGGGTCCAGGGCCTGGAGCTGGAACTTAAAGGCTGGGGTTGAGGTCTGGCAGGGAGTGAGCAAACAGCACACTAGGCAGAGGCACACTCAGTGTAGGCAGAAGATAATTGGTGGCAGCGGGAAACTGCCTGCAACGTGGCACGCCTCACTGATAGCACAAGTCTGTCTGCCACCCAGGCTGGCTCCTCTCTCCTGCCTTCACTTGGCGGTGCAGTGCCTTAGACTTGTGCTTGTCACTCGGCAATCAGAGAGTTGAAGAAGCCAGAGCCTGACTGAGTTGGGACTCAGAGGCAGCAAGAGGAGGCGAGGCAACCAGACAGGACTGAGACAACTTTGGTAGAAACAAGGTAGGGGCTGATTAGCAGCTCCCCCACCCCACACACAGCAAGTTAAATATCAGGTCAGGTGAGGGTCCCTCCCTCCCCCGGACCTGTCCTGGGCAGCACCCCCACAGTTGATCCCCCATTCCTCAGATCTCAGCACCCCCACCCCCCAGTTTGGGAGCAGGAAAGATCCAGAGAAAACTTTGCAGCATCCCAATCGCTCAGTGCAAACAAAAGAAGTCGGCTAGCGGGTGGCTTCCTCTGGGTGGAGCAGTTTCTGCCCCCTGCAGCCACACAGCGCCAGCACCCCAGCCAGGAGCAGAAAGCGCTGACAGGGATCCCAGCCACCCTGGGGAGCAGGCATGCTGGAAGTGAGCTGTGGGCACGGACTTGGGGGGTGGGGGTTACTGCTCCTGCAGGCGAAAGAGGACTCCTTGGAGGGCCATTACTTCCAGCACTGACTTCTCTGCTCCAGCCGGTGGCTTCACTCCTCCTTCCCCGGGCTGCATTTGCAGAAGGGGCTGCAAAGCCCAGGCTGGCCCTTGCCTGCTTGCCTGCCCACCACAGTCCACAGGCACCAAACTGCCCACCTCCGCCCGCTTTTAGCTCTTGCCTCTTCTCCGGCTACTGGGATCCCCTTCCCACACGGCCCAGCTGTGGCCTAGGAGGAGGCCCCATGTCTCATCCCACTGCCCTGTCCAGCTGAGATGTGTGTGCGCTAGTGTACGTGCTACTGGGCACATGTGTGTGTCCTGTCCCAAAGTTCGGCCTAGCTGGGGTGGGGGTGGTTGTGCGTTAGTGTATGAGTGTGTGCTAGTGTGGTGTGTTTGTGTGTGTCCCATCACACTGCCTGCCCAGCTGAGGGCGGTCTGTGTGTGGGTGCACTGATGTATGTGCATGTCCGTGCATGTTTGTAGGTCTCCCATCCGACTGTCCTGCCCAGCTAGTGTGTGTCTGCGTGCGTTGGGGGGGGGGGAGGGGGAGGAGTTAAGAGTCCCATCCCACAACCCTGCCCAGCTATCTGTGTCTCTGCATACACTAGTGTGTCCCAACCCAGTGCCCTGCCCCAGCTGTCCCCAGTGTGTTTCCAGCATACACAAGTCTTTGAATGAAGATGCCACATTCACCCAAGTAGCTGCAGTAGTCTCTAAAAACAATTCTTCAGAGCAGTATATTGTCCAAGGATTTAAAATGTTCAGTATGCAGTTATTCCTATTTCATATCCCTTCTCATGGGTGTACACAAGGAAGTGGGCATGCTGTTAAATCATGTCCCGTATTTTTTTTTCTTCTACAATACCTTCCAAAAAATCTCTGAATATAAAATCTTAGTTCACATTCCTTTGCCATGGTTGCCTTTTTCTTGCTGAGGTGAATGAGGCACAGAAAAGCTATGCATACAAACTCTTTAGAAGTTTCTTCTTTCAGGAAAGATCAAAAATGTCCTACATGTTCAGAATTCAAATGAGAACCTGAAAAGACCTAATTCCTATAAATGTGTTATCAATATTGCTACACATTTGAAAATCTCACAGTACTTGCCAAATCTGAGAGTGCCCCCTCCCCCCGGGATAAAGGGATTAAGATGTAACCTAATCAGGATTTCCCATACCAACACTGAGAAAATGAAATTAATGGTGGAAATATTTAGACTCTCATGTGCAAAAAGAAAATAAAGGAACAACTGTGATTAAAAACATGAAATAGTTCTTGAACGCATAAAAACAATTCCTCCCCCAACAGAATTGGCAGGAGTCTTCTATAAATTCACTCAATTATTCATACATTTTTAGCAACATGCTCCACTTTAGAAATTATTCCTAATAATCCAATGCATTCAATTCCTGTAGCTGGATTTTGAAAGCCTTGGGGGTGGGTGGGAGGAACAATAGCAGTTAAATAATGTAGCTAAATTGTGCATATCCTTGAGCCACAAAGTGGTTTGTGGCTCATGGCCTGTGTGTGTGTGTGCATGTACGAGTGTAGGTGGCTGTGGATGTGCCTGCGTTTTGCCCAAATATTACACAAGTGAAAATGAAAGTGTTTATAAAACAAAGAAAAAACGAAACTCTTATTTATTACACCTTTTTATCTTCAGAGGGTGTTTTCCGACATGACAGGTGGCTGGCTTTAGTGTGCTTTAGCGTACTTTACTCCGCAGGCCACTGTCACATACGTTTGCCCCTGCGAGATGTTAGCACGGGATGGATCCCAAACATGGTGGGTAGCCTAGGGCTGTGACTCCCCAAGTCACAGTCTGGGTTACCTGTCACTAGGGTCGGGATCCCACTGCCTGACAGGGCTTTCACGTTTGAAAGCCCACTTTACTTAACCCAGTTCAGAGTTGTCAAGGGGCTGGGCACCGTGGTGATCATCATTAGCTGCTATGGCTGCCTTTCAGAGAGGGAGATGAGCTACTGGGTGCAGCATGGAGGCAGGGCTGGAAAGGCACACATCCTCCCGGCTCCCTGCCTTCCCTGGTGGCCAGGCCCCTATCACGTTAGTTTGAATCTCAGCTGCGGTGGTGGCCCCACTCCAGAGGTGGTAAGTCTGTGGTGGTGCTTCAGCAATGCCACATATGAAAACACCCAGCCGGACTGTCATGTGGCATGCCATGACTTATGCTTCCAATTAAAACTGAGAAACAGAAGAGTCAAAGATGGCCAAACACCCATCCATCCCAGTTCATTCTTGCAGCTATTCCCTGCCTCCAAATGTCCATTGTTTTAATAAACTATACACTGTACTGCAAAAGTGTGATAAATCAACTTCCAGGCAGGTAGAAAAGAAATTCTGATCCTCAAAGAATTGCACTTGTGTAAACCCTACAGAAGTAATTGGGGATTGCATTAGCACAGTCATTTGAGAACTGGATCCCTAATCTTCATCTCAAGGAACATGTTGGAGTATTAAGATGCAGATATTTTATCACTGTTCTCATCCCTGTACCTTTATCATACCCTAAGTTGAAAGTGATGAGATCCAAGTAGTCTTTGGCCATGAATCACATATAAAAAGACCACTTCTTGGGCTAAATATAAAACCCCTCTGCCATTACAGCCATGGAATCCCTGGATCAAAGAGGAAGCTTCCTTATACTGTTCATTTTTTTTCTTCAAGGTCTTCTATACCACTCCAGTAGGTGGAGTTATAGGTCCTCTCAACCAGCAGATGGAGTCAACATACCAACTCCAAATCATGTCTTAAAATTTCAGTCATCCGGAACTCTGACATGAATTATGGCATTTAAAGGTTGTTCTCCTCAAGTTGTAAGTGTAAAAAGACTAGATGTGTGTCTTGAAGAGGCCTTCAATCCAGCAGTGGAACAATGTAGGCCAATAATGATTTGGTGACTCTTTTTGTATAATATTCCAGAATACTGTTAGTACTTTGATTAAATAATACATTTCTGATGTGAAGCAAAAGATGCTCCCTTTATTCTTCTTTATTATCAGTCATTACATCAAGCATTTCCAGCTCCAAATCCTTCAAGACAACTCACACTATTTCCCCACTTACGTTACACTTGATGTACACTTTATTTTCTCCTCTTATATTAGTATCTTCCACTCTTACTCTGTGCAAGAAAGTTTTTCCTTCTTCAGCACAGGTTCTATATCCTCGACACACTGAGTAAAATAGTAATACCATGAACATAATTCAGTCCTAGAGTTCTTCTCATAAACTACATGCTGTCTCTGTTTATGATGTCAGCAGACTATTCAACTGAATTAAACCCTCTGCCGCATATTACTGACACCCATGTATTATTCTATATATAATGCATAGAAGATGGCTCTGCTCATAAATCCCACAATCTGCCACTCTTTTTTACATCATACATTCAGACAGGCTTGTCACGCACACAGCACTCTTTCCATTTACCAATTTATAAAATCCTTTTCCTGAATCATAGTAAGAGTAAACCTTTTCTTGGGTCACTGATTGAAGATGAAATCTTTTCATGCACTTTTCCAACAGAAACTGGAATAAACAATAATTTATGATGCTAGCAAAACTCTTCATTTAACTTCAACACCATGTTGAAATGTGGATCAAGTACCATTACACACATTTTTATTTTTCACAATGGCATGTTTTGCAGTTCTAAACACACCTCATCCTGAGTTTATGACATTAAGAGATAAGGTGGAAAACATAGTATTGGAAAATAATTTAGAGCTAGCAAAATGACTGCAACACACAACCAGAAATGACTCTAAAACCAGAGTGCATATGTGTCTGTCACACACACACACACACACACTGCAGATGCATTCAATGTGGGTTTTACTGGTTTATATTAGGAGATACTGTAATTACTCAATAAATGATGGTGCCATAGAAATTGGCTGAATGAAGGTTTAAAAATATCCTGGAAACTAGTCACTATCCCCTGTAAAACCCATTTCTGACCTCAGGCATAAACTAAGGCCGTTTTAGACGATCGCAGCAGTGCCTGCGCTAGTTTTTCAAAACTACTGGGAGGCGGGTTTACACGTGACATGCCGCTGATTATGCACATGTGTAGGCGCCGCGCATCCATTTCCGGCCGCGAGCTGACCGGGTCGCCGATCGAGGGTGGACATACGCGGCCGGAAATGGATGCGCGTCACCCACACATGCACATAATCGGTGGCAGTGTCACGTGTAAACCCGCCTCCCGGTAGTTTTGAAAAACAAGCGCGGGCGCCGCCGCGATCATCCAAAAACAGCCTAAGTGAGCTCTTAAGTACAAAGTAAAAGAAACTGATACAGATGTACCACTTTAAGTTATTTCTTCACACAGCACCTTAGCAATTATTGCTACACAGGCCATGAAGCAGAGGTGGGGAGAAAGACACACACACACACACACACAAAAAGAGCACAATGATTCCACACACACCCCGACAAAACAAGATGATGAACATGTGCCTGCACACTTAAGTCCTTGAGAATGTGAATTATATATACCAAGGGGGATTTAGGACCAACTACTGGCTGCCCCAGTGTCAGCAAAAAAGGATGTTCCAGCAGCTAGGATACTAGAACAGGACTTGGGAGACAGTGGGTAAAAACAAACATGCAGGCGGCGAGGCAGCTCCCCAGCCCAGGATGGAAAACCATGGCTGCCACTCTCCAGGTCAGCAAGCTGCACGAAACAAAGGTACCTTGTGCCGGCGGGAAAGCCATCCCACTGCCCACCTGCACAGCCTGGGTGGGGGGAGGAATGCAACAGATGTGCAAGGACCCAGTCCTGCCCTCGCCCTGCTCCCAGTGCCATGGCAGCCCTTGCCCCTTGACGAGGATAGGCAGGACCCAAACAGATGTGCAGGTTCCGTTGGCCCAGGTGGGTAGCCCTTGGCCCGGGATCCATCTCCAGAGATTTTCTGGGAACACATCCCAGCCAGCTGCCTACCCACACCAGTGCAGAACTGGGCCCACATCTGGCAGTGTGTAAACACAGCCGGCTAACGTCATGTCTGTTAACGCCCAGTGTTACAGCTTTCTTCTCAACCAAATACTTACCATGTTTCCCTGGTCTTTGGTTCACCATCTGTAACATGGTGATACTAGTGCTGCCCTTATTTATAATACATTAAATATGTAATAAAACAATTGTGAGGTGCTCCAGTATTATGATAATGGGGGCTTTTAAACACCTAAAAAGCCAAGACAGTGCATTAGGGCCAGTGAAGAATCATTAGGCAGCTTCTTACTCGCACTCCCAAGTAACTGGCCACAATTCAGAGATTGCACTTCCATTTTGTGTTGTAATAGAAGACCAGACCAGCAGCTGCGAAGAGAAGAGCAGTTGGTCTGGAGACATAGCCAGCATCCCACATGTCCCGTGCATGCCCGCTGGAATCTGGCATGGTGACTGAGGTGGGTAGGAGAAAGGCACCGCAGCTCACGTTGTACCTTATTAAAGCAGCAATAAAGGAAGCTGTGGAAACGGCACCCCCAGTAATTCTAAATCATTCTCCTTGTGTGACTATGGTCATTTTGGCCAATGCACCAGGTCAGAAAATAATGTGGATTATGATTGCATCTGTCCTGTACAAAGGAAATGCCTCAAGGAGGCCACTTCCTCTCTGCCTAGCACATCCATCCTCCTTTCCAGTGCAGTAAGCTGCAAAGTCACACACTTGCTAGCTCAAAAAGCACACTGACGTTGGTTGTTTACTGTTTAAACACCCAACTATAGCTGTCAACACTGAATCTGGCTGAGTTAAATCAGATTGTCCAACAGGGGGTGGGGACGAATAAATAGGAAAGAAGCATAGTGCAGTGAAGGTAACTAGTGACTAACAAGTTCAAAGATGGCAGGCCCCAGCCACTTTTTTTTTTTTTTTTTTTTTAAGTACTGAGTGCCTTTTGGTTTCGTCTAATAGCCCCTGGCCGCCAGCAATGGCGGCCAGCAGCCCCTTGTTGCGCTCCCGAGGGAGAAGCAAGGACAAAAGGAGGTTGCACTCCCCGCCGCAGCACATCTGCTGCGGCAGGAAAAAGGGGAGAGAAAGCACGCCGGTGGGTAGGCCCGGGCCCAGCAACGGGCTGCCAGCCAACCCCACGGTGCGGCATGGAAAGGGACGGAGCTTCACCGCCAGCTCAAGCAGCTCCCTCGTCATTCAGCAAGGGAGCCAGGAGCCGACAGCAGCAGTGCCGACCGAGGAGGCTGCCACCCCCACCATCTGAAAGGGTTAGGGGAGGGGTGGCTCGGTGGTGAGCAGCGCTTGAGGTGGAGGGACGCCGTGCCCCACAGCACCGGGAGAGCAGTGAGGGATGGTAAATGGGCCTAGACCCGACAACAATAATCCCCCCCACATTCCCCCTCACATTCCCCCCGCCCGCTATAGTAGCGAGGGAGAGGTGGGAGAGCTGAACGCGCGAGAAGGGGACTGGGAGCAAGCATGGGGAGGGTCAGGAAGAAGAGCCGGCCCAACCCCGCCCCACAGGGGCGTGGCAAGGCCCAGGCCACAGGGACGGAGGAGGGAAATGCGGGGACGCAGTCCCTCCAGGAGCGGCTGGCCAGTTACGAGGCTCTAATGGCCCAGATGGTGGCGGAGCGGCAAGGGCCCCCCAGGGAACTGGGGACAGGGATGGTGCCCCCCCCAGTGGGACAAAGCCTTGAATGTGGGGTGCAAGGAGAAGGGGGGGAATTCCCCCATGAGTGGGCACTGGGCTCAGGACATACCCAGGCCATCCTGGGGAGACCTGGAGCAAACCCAGGCACCCGGCCCAGGGACGGGGCCAGTATCCGGGGCCTCGGTCCCCCCGCCTGGCAAACTGAGGTGGGGGACCAGGAGGGTGGTACCATAACTCAGGTACCAGGATGAGGACCCCGCAGACGTGGGGTGTGTGGGAGTGGAGCAGGAATTGGGCCTGCCGGTAGAAAAGCTGACACTGCTGGAGGCTGACGTGGCCCCGCAGCAGGCACACACACGCACACACACGCCAGAGAGTTGGGCAGAGGGGGGAGCCCTGTTTTCCCAACAGGAATGCTGCCAGCAGGACATGACGGGCAGACGTGGAAGGACGGGAGCAAGAGGATCCAGACATGCACAGCTGGATCGAGGCGCTGGAGTGCAGATTGAGGGCCATGGCCAATGGTTACCAGCCCCCATTGCCACCACCGGACCCACGCCAAGTACCCCCAGTTTATTCAGGTACCGGAGTTGCGGGGGTGGGGGGATACTGGCAGGGCCCGGCCCAGCCCAGCCCAGCCCCCAGTTTATCATGGCCCAAGCCCAAACCCCAGCTAATTATGGCCCAGCCCAGCCCCCTGTTTATCATGGCCCAGCCCAGTCCCCATCTATCAAGCTGTGGAAGCCAGGACCTCATTTCCAATGTGGTCGGCTAGCATCCCGATGGCTTCCTGGGGGGGTGGATGCAAGGGAGTGTCGCACAAGGGTGGGGAGTGCCCGTCAACACAGCAGGAGTAGCAACACCATCGGGGGGGCAATGAGACCCCTCACCTTTGGTGGAACGAGGCGTGGGTACCTCCCCCGGGGGTGGGAGCCCCCTCCGCACAGGGACCAGTGGGTATGGGGACTCCCCCACAGCAGGGGGGCAGGACCACACAATTTGGGGGCGGGCCAGTGCCTTATGGAACACAGGCCCTCCAGGTTTGGCCCAACCAACTGGTCAACTAGCGGGGATGAACATGGGGCCCACTCCCACCTATGGGTGGGGAATACACGGATGTTTCGGCCCCATTGGGTGACCATTTGCTGCAGTCCACGAGGGAGAAGATATGGTGGGGCGAATATGTCGATATCTTTTCCCTGTTGTTTACGGACTCGATTCCTGATCTGACCGATAAGGATGATAAGAAGGACAAGGAACAGATAGGAACTGGACGAATTGGACCTTGGCCTTTTCGATTTATCAGGGGGTAGTAGTGCAGGCTTACCCAGACAGAGTGTATGCCCTGATGAAGTATGCAGACATTGTACGTCATGCTTATGACACAGGCCTTCCGGGAGCTTGGTTGTGGTATGATGAGGGATTTCGTCACCAAGCGTCCTATATGCCGGGGCTCAAGTGGGATGTTCATGCACATGATCTATGGCTGAACTGCATGAGCGATTCCGCCATAGCATCAAGGGCAGACAGTGGGCATGTGCTCATGAAGGGGTGTGTGTGTGTGTGTGTGTGTGTGTGGCCCCTGCCAAGGGCCAAAAGGTCCAAAGCATGGGAGGGAGCCAGTTCTGGGAGCTTGCACGCACTGGGAAGTGTGGTCGGAGTGGATATAAGTTCCGCCACACATATAAGTACCATGCCACGACGGTATGTAACAGGGGAAAACCGTGGATGAAGGGGAGGAACTAGACGGGTCCGCAAAGCAAGGGTGGCCAGGGTGGCGCCGCAGGGGGGGCTGTGGGAAAGGGTCCCAACCCCAATTAATGTGGACATACTAGAAAGGGCATTTAGGGGTCACCCAAACAAGGAGGTGGCTTACATAGTGGGCGGTTCCCATGTAGGATTCAGGATCCCAGCGGGTCAGGTACAGCAAAAAGGGTCAATAGCCCCTAATCTCAGATTCGTGCTGGGGATGGAAGGAGTGGTGGAAGCCAAGTTGGGGAAAGAAATTCGGGAGGATAGAGTGGCCGGGCCGTACCAGAATCCCCCGTCTGATGACATGGTGTTCTCCCCGCTAGAGGTGGTGCCTAAGAAAGCCCCGGGGGAATTTCGACTCATCCACCACCACCAGGATCTGTGAACTATGCCATCCCCAAGGAACTCACGACCGTCCATTACGCGTCTTTTGATGGGGTGGTATGCTTAATAAAAGATGCTGCCCCCAACGCGTTACTGGTCAAGGTTGATATCAAGTCTGTTTTTCGGCTGCTGCCGGTGCACCCAGAAAGCTTTCACCTCCTGGGCTTCCATTTTCGAGGCCAGTATTACTTTGACCGGGCCATGCTGATGGGCTGTTCGATTTCATGCTCCACGTTCGAGCGTTTCCGCACCATGGTCGAATGGGTGGTCCGGCAGTGGGCAAAAGGGGGCTGGGGAGAAATCACGAAATACCTCAATGATTTCCTCGTCATTGGCAGAGTGGGGACAAGGGAGTGTGTGGGGCTGATGGAAACATTTCAAATGGTAGCCGATGAATTGGGGATTCCCTTGGCCCCGGAAAAAACAGAGGGTCCTGTGACTTCGTTAACGTACCTGGGTATAGAAATCGACATGGTGAGGGCTCTCTCGCGCCTCCCTAGGGATAAACTGGATTCCCTGCGACAAAAAATAGCTGCCTGCCTTGCCGCGGTTAAAGTCACAGTAAGGGAGTTGCAGTCCCTGGTGGGGAGTCTTAACTTCGCATTCAGAGTAGTGGGCCCTGGCTGGGCGTTCCTTGCTCGCCTGTACTGTAAGCTGCAGGGGAACCCCCCTGCACACTATCATGTATGGGTCACCGGAGAGATGAGAAGCGACCTCCGGACATGGGCGGAGTTCCTGGAGGGTTCAACGGGGTCAAGTTTCTGGTGGGAACAGCTCCTGGTGGAGGCAGAACTGCAGGTGCATTTGGATGCAGCTGGGGGTTGTGGATTCGGGGTATACTTCAGGGATAAGTGGTGCGCTGCCCCTTGGGCGCCGGAGTGGTTGGAGCGGGGGGGTCACGAAAGACCTGACCTTCCTGGAGTTTTTTCCAATTGTCCTAGCAGTTCATATTTGGGCCGCTAACTTCCAGGACCACTCCGTCCTCTTCTGGTGTGACAACATGGCAGTGGTACATGTCATCAACTCGCTGTCCTCTAGGTCTCACCGGGTCATGAAGCTGGTGAGGGCATTAGTGTTGACGTGCCTCAGGCAAAACATTCTATTTGTGGCAAAGCATGTACCTGGTATTAGTAACAGGATAGCCGATGCCCTTTCTCGCTTCCAGATGGAGCGATTTCGCTCCTTGACCCCTAGAGCCAGCTGGTCACCGGAACCCCTGCCCCCAGCAATCTGGAGCCTTGGATCCTAGAGCTGCACAATGTTGTTCTGGGATCTTTGGCGGCGCAAACCCAGGCAGCATACATGAGAGCCTTCCGTGAATTTCAGTAATTTTGAGTGCAACAGGACTGGGGGATGGGCTTCCCTATTCCAGAGGCACACGTTACAGTTTGCACTGGCGTTAAGGCTTTGGGGGGCAGCAGTGGGCACCATCGCCGGCAAGCTGGCAGCGTTAGGATTTATGAGTGGTCTGGCTGGGACTCCCTCTCCCGACCGTGGTTTCTTCCGCCGCAGAATGCTAGAGGGCTGGTCACGGGAGCAGACTAGGATGCCGGACATCAGGGCCCCGATCACGTCCGCCCTTCTCCTCAGAATAACTAATGCCCTTAACTATGTATGTTTTAACCCTTTTGAAATGTTATTGCTTTCAGCAGTTTTCAAGTTAGCCTTTTTTTGAGCTTTTCAAATTAGTGAAGTGGCAGCTGAGTCCGGGAGGGATGCCTTAGGGCGAGCTTTATCCATCAGTGACGTAAGGTTGGGTAGCAACATGCTCCGCCTGCACCTGCATTGGTCAAAAACGGATCAGCGGGTCAGGGGCCATGTGGTGACATTGCATTGGGCGGGCTTTATGGAACTGTGTCCCATCCGAGCGGTGGAAGAATACGCTAGGGTCCAACCGCCAGTAGCTGGCCCCTTTTTTAGACACAGCCAGGGCCCCCCAGTGACATGGTACCAGTTCACTGCTGTTGTGAGGAGGGCACTGTCCCACCTCGGTCTCCCACCCATGGAATATGGATCACACTCGTTCCGTATCGGGGCTGCATCCTTTGCTGCAGCAGCAGGCCTCCCTGACCAGGGGGTACAGGCAGTTGGGCGGTGGCGTTCTCGGGCATATTGCACGTACATCTGCGATCTTGATCCGCTAATGGTTTTTATTCCATCTGTTCGTCCAGGTGCAGTGAGGTTTCGCAGCAGCAGTTGGGTGTGGACCATCGGCCACAGTCTGGTGCAGTGCGCCACGAAAGCTGCGGGTCAGACTCACTGGAGAACCCAGCTGGGACTGGCGAATAAAGCCAAAATTCTTTGGATGGGGCGGAGCGGTATGCGGTGGCACCAGTTACTCCCTACACTTCGGGTGATGGGAGCTAACAGGCCACCTGACATCGTAGTAATCCATTTGGGGGAGAATGACTTACCTAGTTTGACAGGGGTGGCCTTGGTAATTAACATCAGGGCTGATTTGCTGGAGGTGGAGCGCATTTTCCACAGGGCTACCATTGCGTGGACAGAATTAGTGGCCCGTTTGAGGTGGGACAAAGCAAGGCGTCCACGGAAGGTGGACAAATCACTGTGTAATATCAACAGAGAGGTGGGAAAATGGCTGCACTCCAGGGGAAGGATAAAGATTGCCCATCATGGCATTACCCACAGGTCACCCGAGTTGTACTGCCCAGATGGGGTGCACTTGTCACCGGAGGCAATGAGCTGTATTTGTCTACACTGAAGGCAAAGTTGATAGAAATGTTAGGTTATGGTTAGGCTGGGTGGAGGTTGGGATCATCTGATGTAAAATCAATGGTCCCTTAGCGGCAGGGGTCCAGCACTGTTTTGGGTTAAATTAGTTAAGTAAATAGCAAAGGGAGGCATCTCCTTAAGAGATGGGGAGGTGACACCTGGTGAAAAAGCAGGGTGCAGCAAGCGCCAGGGTCACATTCCTGGGAGAGGTGCCGGTCAAAAGGAGGGCAAGGACAAACACAGTTCTGAATCCTTCGGCACTGTAGCCTTACTCCAGTCCAGAAGGACACTGTCCCCTTCAATCACAGCCTCGGGGCAGTGAATGAAGGGGAGACGTGTTTTGGGGTATGGCACTGGAGGGCACATCCAGGCCAAGCCCTGTTTATGTTATGCTAGTAAAAGTTACATGAGTTGAGAGTGCTGGACCTGAATTGCTTAGAGGCAATTACCCCACTTAGCCTAATTATGATTCGAATAAAGAGTGTGGCCTTTAAATCCCAACTTGGTGTCCTTGTCTTATTCCGGGTGTGTCAACAAAGTAAATAGGAGATGTTTAGTGCTCACTCAGAAACTGCCTAGTTATAATAAAGATAAATGAGGGTACAGGTGCATAACTGTAGTCCTATTTTTGTAAAATCTTGGCTAATGTGCTGGTCACCTCATTATGAGGTGAGGTGATACAGGTGTCACACCATTCATGACCTGTTGGATACTTCTCTGACGCAACTGAGATTGGGCATTGTCAGAGACAGGATGCTGGGGTTTAAGGACCATTGGTCTGACCCAGTATGACACTTCTTATATTCTTCTAACACCAAAATGGTTTCCGAAACTGGGAGGAGGGGGAGGGGGGGGGATATCTCCAGGGTTCAGTTCCTGAGCAATTTCTCTGGGGTTCAATTGTAGAGCAACACAGCAGTCAACATTTCCAACAATACTAACCAACAACTGTGATACTAAACAGCATGGGCAAAGGTCTCACAATCAGGCCCTGAAAAACTGTGCTGTGAAACTATTAGCCAACTAGATTGTGCTTATACACAGTGTTAGAAGCAAAATTTGGGGAGAAACACACACACACACACACACACACACTGCTGGGCCTAGTTTGCGTTCTTCCAGTTAAATTTCTCTTTCAAAATTTTTCCTAGTCCTGAATTTTAATGTATTTCAACTACCATTTGTACTGAAAGGGGTGTCTGCTCTATGTTCTTCCACCCATGTGCACTGCAAAGGCATAATGAAGGGAGTGTGCATGCCTCAGTTTGCATACCACAGCGTCAGCAAGTTCTTCATCTCTGCTGAAGTGTTCCTCCACCAGTACTAATTAGGTAACTAACTCAGAAGCTACTGCTCCAATACAAGTCTCAAATGTTCTGCAAAACTGATGACAGATGCAGCTTTTACATTTCTCCCATCATCCATTCACAAACCACAATGAGCTTACCCACCCCCTCCCAGAAATGCAAATTCAAAAGGGAACTTTAAGCCAAATTATGATGTGGTAGTACACGAGGTCCTTTCTCGCCTGTCCCTGAGATTCAGATTTACATTTGTCCCTTGAAACCTTAATTGTTTCACTTGTTTCTAAAAGACATTTTCATCTGAAGTGAAAAACCACAAACAGAGGAGAAATTGTTTTAAAACTGAATAAATCAAGGCTGTTGGAAACCTTACACAAAGGGTATTTTCACGTGGATGCGGGGTTGCACAATCCCTGAGCAAGTCCATGTTTGCCTGCTTTCAGTCACACCTGGATCCATTTTGAATAGACTCGGCGGCTCCCGGGACCCACAGTCCACCTGCGCAGCACCCCTCCCCCACACCATAGCATTGTGGGCGGATCGCCCACAACACTATGGCGTTACCTGGGCAACCCTGGTTGAAAGTGGGGCTGTAGTGGCCATCCGCCAAGCAGACAAATGGCAGTCCCGCCTCCAAGCCAGTGCCCAAGGGTTGGGCCGCCTGCTCTGCTGACAGTGCTCTGGGATGTTCCAGAGCACTACCAGTGGGGCAGCCCTGGAGCAGGGACAGCCTGTCCTGTTTCTGCTCCTCCTGACCATCTGGCAGGGTTGAGGCAGGGCAGCTGTCCATGTGAAGACACACAGGATGCAAAGAAAGCTTCTGCTCCCCAAACAGAAGAACTCTTGTAGGTGGTGTGCAGAAAACTAATCTAGGATGTCTCCTCATACAATATCCATATATTATGTACTAAAATAAGTTATCCAGATACTTTGCTCTGAAGGATGGAGCTGTCACCTTCCATATGAAGGTAGAGTCATAAAAGAAAAACAGAATAGATTCAGGCTATGACATTGTCAGGAATGTGACTGGATGTATCTCTGGTTCAGGGTAGGCACTCATCAGAAAGCAGAGAAGAAAGTCCAAGTTGGTGGTCAATTCACGAGTCCAAGATTAATTTCATCAGGCAGTCGAAGGGAACGGGCAGGTGCAGCACGGCCAGTGGTGGTGGAATCCTGTGGGCCAAGGCATGGAATGGGCGGAAGAATCAAGGACAGTGCAAGAATCTAGGAGCTGGAGTAAGACGGGGGAGCAGACGCTGAAGCAGGAACTCAGGAGCTGAAGCAAGATGTGGGAGCAGAGGCCAGCCAGAGCAGGAGAGTCACAGTTGGCAAGCATATGATGGAATGGCTGTCTTCCATTAATATAGGGGCAGAGGAAGTATTTGGTTCAAGGATGGCTCCTTACTGGCCATGACCATAGGATATGGTGCTCTGTTCACACTAGGTGTGACCTGGCACTATCATGGGTGGAGGATGGCATCTTGGCATCCAATGCTAGCTGTGGTCTAGCGCCATCCTGGCTGGTGGATGGCATCTCTGTACCTCTCCAGGAACCATGAGTGAAGGAATATCTGCAATAGTGGGCAGCACAGGTGACAGACATGCGAACTGGACCCATGCCCAATTTGACTGGAGAAGTTAGTTTGCCCATTATTAAAGAAAAAAATGTTTCTTGTTTCCAGGCAGACACTGCCATCCTATTGAAAATCCTGCCAAACCCCATATTATTTCTAATCTCCCATTTTCTGTGACATAGTTTAAAATGTTGCATAACTTCAGCACTAACCTGGAGTGGAGTCCTTAGATTTTTAGAACCCCAGTCAATCTATTTTTCTGGCCTGGACATAGCAGAGACAAGGAGCTTGCCATGTTACTTGGTACAAGTTTCTTACTAGATGAAGACTTTCATCCACTGAAGTCAATAAAAGTTTTGCAATTGACTTTAATGGTGAAGAACTGCACCTCAAGTGTCAATGCCGTCTTTTAGCTTTAGCTTTTATCTTTAATACTATGTGATACATTGTCACATCTGCACTACTCAATGGAGTTACATTTAAACAGGTTCTTTTTTTCCTTTTAATCTGAGTCATAACTAAGGTTAGTACAGGGCAGTTACTTATCTGCCCCCCAAATTCTTTTGAGTCAGTGCCATTTTGTCACTCTCCTGCTCAGTATTATTTGTTCAGAGCCATTACTCCATTTGAATAAACTACCTTCAGTCAGAACTTACTACTTGGTCCAATTCCTTTTATGATTGGACGGTCTGGAGACATGAATGGAGAAGTGAGACATGAATGGAGAAGTGGAGATCTTATTTTTGATTATTTGGGATCATACAGATCAGGAGTTCTCAATCTTTTCCCAGTCAAGAGCACTGGAGTGACGTAAGTGACTACTTGGGGAGCACTACGTAATTTGCATGAATGGGCTTAGGGAGCACTTTCACACATTGCCCAAGCACTCTGGTCCTCCTAAGCACCAGGTTGAGAATCACTGATATAGGCTATTGCTTGCAGCAGCTTATGAATTATACACAGTGTACATGCAATCACCTAAAGGCTGAGATAGAGGTCTTCTAAAATCAAACAATTCTAATGTTTCCTTCTGCAAGACACATTCTTACCAGATATTTTGGTAAGAAGTTGTCTGAGGTGAAAAGATCTGAATGAGGGGAATGCAAACCCAGTACCCTCAAATTTCTTCTGAGTATCAATACACTAACCGTCATTGTTCTTTTATGAGATGGATGTGGCAACAACATTTTCAACTGCAAAATCTCAACTCTTAAAAAAAAAAAATTCAACCCCTGATCTACTAGCATGAGAAACCGAGAAAATTCAAAAATAAAAAAGGAGTTTGGAAGAATTCTGGATGTGAGAAATTCTGTTAGGAACATTTCCATCAAATGGTGTGTTCAGTTTCAGATTCAGTGATGTCTATTTTCAAAGCAGGGCAATATTTTCTGACAAATGTGTCATTACTTTTGTAGAGCACGACACAAAAGGTGTTGCAGTTTAGCTGAACTCTATTAACTCAATCCTAAAGAAAGTAAGTTTAGTCTTGTCACTGAGGTGCAAGAAGAGTCAGGACATTTGTAGCCTGTTCCCAGCAATATTACACTTTCTGTATAAGCTGAGGAAAATCACTGAGCTTGAAAGTTGTCTCTGGTTAGGAATCCCAAGGATCAAGGCATTAAAAAGTATCAGCCATCTTAACAAAATTTTGGGACCCTTAATCTCTCCATACATTAGTTATCACATCTGTTAAAGGAGGAAAAACACCACTTCTTTGTGTCACTAACCCAAGGGGGTCCGGGGAAGTGCGATTTAAACCTTGGTAAAAGTTACCACACACAGCTAGAGCTGCATCGAGTAGTACTACTACTGTTAATACCTGCAGGCCAACCGATGAGGTACACAGCCTCCCATTGAGCACCTGGTGTCTAAAAATGCAGGTATTACTGGGGTGTCCCAGGATGCCAAGCTCAGCACTCCTGGTTCCCAGGCTGACTCACCTTGCTGTCTGGGCTGCTGCTCCTCTGAACTCCTGGCTGCTCCCTGGCCCGCATGTTGCCCAGCTGAGCGGGAAATTTTCCCACTTGACTTTTTCTAGACAGAAAGGGGAGCGTGAAGGCCTCTTCCCACCTGCATGGACTTCCCTAATGGATCCCCTGTTTCCAGACTGCACTCTCCCGATATGGGTCCCCCTGGGAATAGGGGACTGATGGGGTGGGAGGGGGGAAGCCTATGCAGATGGAATGAGGCCTTCTCGCTCCCTCTCCCCACTCAGAAAAAAACAAGTGGGGAAGTTCCCCACTCAGTTAAGCAGTGCATGGGCCAGGGAGAACCAGAGATCAGCCAGGGGTCTGGAGAAGCAGCCCGACTGGTGAGGCGAGTCAGTCCAGGGCCTGGGGAGTCAAGTAACCCATCGGGTCCCACTCTGGTACCAGTTCATGTCCAAAGACAACAAGGGCGAGTAGACTACCCCAGATCTGATGGGGTGCCCAACTGGTTGGGTACGTATCTGCAGCTCTACACACAACATTTCATCTAGCTGCTCCTATTCCATAACCTGGCCAGCATCGGTTAAACATCTCAGATATTCCACTCCCACTTTGGAAGTCCCAGCCTGCAGTTAGAATACATGAGTTTGGGGAGGAAAGAGGAGGTGTACTCCTGCTCCTTACTGAACAACTGATCAGTGAGAAACAGGAATGCTGTACCCCACCTAGTCTTCAAACCCTGGGCTGGTATTTTATAGTGTGTTTGGGGGGTGGGAGACTCCTGATCTGTGCCCAAACTGATAGAAAGCAAAAGCCATGGGGAGAAGTGAAGTGGAACACAGATGAATTCACCCTGCCCAACGGGAAGCCTGGTCCTGTAGTTAATCCCTGGATAGGCAGGGACATGGAAAACATCTTAACACTGAACAGCTCACTGGCTATTTACCCTTGCTTGCTCTGAGCATTGCCAATTGTAGTGAGATGCTTAGGTCACTAGCATCTGAGAAATTATTTGAAATCCTCAGATGGAAGGGGCTATAAAATGCACAAAGTCTTCTATTGTTATTGTGTTGCACTGTTTCACCCACTGCCTCGTCTGAGGGAGATGAGTGGTGATGAACTGAATAATGATTCCATTCATTGTGAATATAATTCTGTTGTTCAGATCATCAGTCAAATGTCCACATCAGAGTCGACGTTTAGTAGTTTATTCAGTTCAGTTCCTCGTTTGTTCAATTCCAAACTGGACCAAATCTATGACCAAACAGAACCAAGGACCATGCTGAACCAACCACCAAACATGTTCATAGCAGAACAGTTTGCATAACTGACCAAGCTCATCGAGACTGGAGCACATAAACCCAATGAATAGCTTTTAAAAGTGTGTTCTGTTTTGCTACAACCAATTGATTGAGACAAATAAATTACTACTTCTACTACAATTAATAGCACATTCATGTTTGATATTTCTTTCACCTCTAGAGCTTTGGCGTTCACGGAACCAAGCATTCCGTTACTACACGTGCCAGTGCCATTCTCCTTGATGAACCTTTTTTCCTTGGGACTACATCTCTCACGATGCACCATTGTGACCGGGCATTGTATCCAAAATGGAAAACATACTGGTCTGCCTCGGTCCGAAAGAAAATAAAATTTTGTTCATACAAATTCTTTTTTTTCCCCTGATCCCTCCCCTTGCAAATTCTGCTGCTTTACTTTTTTTGTTCCAATTTGGGAATTTTGCATAGGACAGAAATCCCCAAAAGGCATGCGTCTCTGATTCCAGTGCACGCTTGTCCCATGAAACTCAAAGTTAATATCCTCACACACGTTGACTGACCTACGAGCTAACCTGCAAACACACAATGGTTATCAGTATTGTCTGCTGCTCGGCTTTTAAGGGGCACGGACACTTGTTATTTGGCCCTTATTCTGCCTCCTTGCTTGTTTTGCTCCACTTGCGTGCAGGCACATACACACACACACACACACACACACACACACACACACACACACACACACACACAGGCTGTGAGTGGAAAAGGATCCCACTGGCCCTGGTATTTGGGGGGAAAACAGGGAAATATTGATCTGTTATTTAAAGTAAAAAAGAAAATCAATACTTTAATATATTTTGTCAACGTTACTGCACGCACACCCTCTTCCCCGAAGAAAATAAGGCTAACAAGCACAGAGAAATTGATCTTTTCTCATCAAGAATAAATAAATAAATAAATAAATAGGAGACACCTATGTAACAGGGTCTGTAGCTCTTGGGAATCCAGCTCCAAAGACCCAGGGCCAGGCGGGAACCTCGCTTTATAGGTTCTCTTTATTCAAAGCATTGTTCTCCACCATACACAGTCCATATACACATGAGCCAGTCACGTGGGCTCTCCCTCTGAGCAGGCACAGTCCCTCCTGCAGCCAGGTAGTCAGGTCCCTTCAGACCTCGGTTGAGGAAGAGCCCCTTTCATCTCCTGCCTCCTTAATCTCTCTCTCTCCTTGACTAAGGCCGCTTTTACATGAGCAGTGGGATGCAGCACATTGAAGAACATACTTCCTGAAAAGCCCCGCTGGGTGGCACTGGAAGTAGCCGGCCACCATAGGAATTGCGGTTTGCGTGGTCTTTGTGAAGGCACATTCGGGAAACCGAGGCTTCCCAAATGTGCCTTCAAAAAGACCGTACGAGCCGTAATCCCTACTGCGGCTGGCTATTTCTGGTGCGTCTAAACGCACCTCATGGGGCTTTTCAGGAAGTGCGTTTTTCAATGTGCTACATCCTGCCACTCATAAAAGCAGCCTAAGCTTCCAAGCTCGTTTTGAGTGCTCCAGCTTCATGGTTGGCCTAGTTGCATCCAAGCTCAGCTGGTTCTACTCAGACACTCCACTATATGGTGCTTGAGTGCTGTCCCTCAAGGCACCAGCACTTGCATCCTTCTTAGCACCTACTAAGGTATGATCCTATAGTCATCAGAGTGCCTGTACCTTTCAAGCCGGCACTACCATCTTAAAGGGCCAGGCTCTGGCACCCAGCCTGACACTGTTACAACCCCCCTACAGGAATCAAATTTGCAAATACTTGCATCCTGTATGCAAGCCTAATCATTTCTGAACTTGATGTTTCTTTTAGAAACAATACATTTCAGGGCTCTTTTTAGTTTTACCTTACGGTTTCTGAGCATTTGGGGAATATATGTTTCACATTTTCCAGCCTCTCTCTGGAACCATCAGAGCTTCAAAAAAGTCTGATATTTGCGTGTAGTCACGAAGCTTGCATGTAATTCACATGTAATCACATCACATTTAATGTGTATGTAACTTGTAATTTGCATGCAATCACAGCCATAGCTTTAGGAGACAGGGACTTTTTGTATACAGGGGGCAATTTTCTGCCCCTCTGAATTGCAACCATTGTGTTCCCCTGTGGTGTTAGTAAAACCACAACCATTGGAGTTGCAAGGGTCTAAAAAAAGGAGGGAACTTAAAATGCTAGTAAAGAGCAGAATGGTGAAGGTTGAATTTCCTGGCAGCTGGGGAGTGGGTGAAATCTCTGCCATTTTCCTCAGTACACATTACCATACACATTGCAATGATAGCAGCAGAGGACAGAATGGTACTTTCTCACAGTGACAACATTACATGGTGTCAAGGGTCAGGGTTTTGTGGGGCATGGAGATAAAGCCGTCTAGCCATTTAGACTGTTGTTACTCCACGTTTGCTTGATATTGTTTTTCAAACTGCTTGAAAGATCAATGATGCAAACTCAAAGACAATTTTACCGCCACCCCCCAAAAAAAGTGAGATGGCTTTACTTTCCTCCAGTTTTTCATAACCACAGCTGGCTCCTGGGATGGATGGGGTGTTAATTTTGTGTCACTGTTGCTAATGCGGTATACAGTATGATAAAGAAATATTTGTTTATAATGGACATGGATAGAATTCAATCATTTGTTATAGTCCTCAAACATTTCTCCAAAGCAAACACAAAATGAAATATATTTCCCTCTAATTATATCAAACTCATTCAATAATGGACTCTTTCAGAGCTTTTATGGACATCTGCTGCTTTAAAGCTGGAAGGAAGAGCTGGCAAATGTAGAAACAAAACTGAGTGGCCACAGAGATTTTGTTTCCTATAAAATAGTTCCCCACAAGCTGTTTAAACTTTCCATAGCTACAGCAATAATCTGAAGGTTTTCAGACTTTCAGTGCTGCGTTTACAGTAAGAACTTGCCTGTGCCGTCACTGCCTAGGAGGTTCCACATACACACCCAGAGATTTATGATATCCCCTTAAGGAACCCAACCTCCTGTTCCCAACTACAAAATTAATTTAAATATACATAGAGCAAAAAGGAACAGCCTCACTTGCATGCATTTTGAGAATTCTCTAATATCTACCGTAAATCTGACTGCGATACTCACTCACACTGGCACACAGTTACACTGGGTGCCTTTATAAGGACCCAGGGGTGATCTGCTCTAGGAGTGGCCAGCCCCATGTCCCCTATGTGCAGTCCCACCTGCGTTGGGTTTATTCAGAACTGGCAGCTGCCATGGCCCGTAGTCCGCCACATATCACCCCCCTCCCCCACACCATAGAGCTTTAGGGGAATCATCTGCCTCACTAGGCTGGTGACTGTGGCTCTATGACATTCCCCAAGGCAACCCCCAGCCAGGGGTGGAGCCGCAGCGGCCATTGGCGAGTAGACGGACCGCAGCTCCGCCTCCAGCCGGTGCCTCAGGTTTGGCCAGCCCACTCTGCTGGCAGTGCTCTGGGATGTTCCACAACATTACTAGCAAGGCTGAAGCAAAGCAGGTGCTGCCTGCTCCACTTCGGCTCCACCTGCACATCTGGTGGCCTGCCTTTAGACAGATGGGCTGCCAAGGTGTGAGGCAGAGCCGAGCCGTGGATGCCGTCCATCTAAAAGAACCCATTGTTGTCACATATTCAAACTGCTCCTTCCCAATCACACCCATGGAAATATAGAAGTTGAATCATGTACAAAGATGTGCCGTTAGAAAGCACTCAAGCAACCTACTCAAGGTAACCAAAGGCATGGCTATAATATGGACAAACAATGCACCTGCAGTGGAGCCCATGCTCCCTGGTGCAATTGCATCCATCTTCTGCACAAAGGCCCATTCCAAACTAGCTATGCCTCTGATGGTAACCTAGAGCAAGCCTGTATATTTATGAATACAACACTTAAATCAATATAAGAATGATGGTGTACATTTGTTTGTATTGCTTTTCTTTTCAAATGCATTCAAGTCTAAGCAGTCCACAGACTTCGTTGTCACAGGGGTTTTGCTTTCCAGTAAGCTTTCTATTTCCAGTAAAGCCAAAGCCATTTAATTAAAATATGCATTAATTTGTGAATCCTGCATACAGACTGCAGGGCAGGAAATCAATTAATTCAACAGTTAGGGTAGAAGTCAAAAGTGACTATCATTATATAGGTGCTTTTTGGAGAAAAGTCCAGTGTTAATGCTGCCACAGTTACTAATCTGTCAGCTTTTCTGTTATAAACTCATCGTTCTCATTGGTGCAGATGTAAAAAATATTCTGGGCTGAAAAGAGACAGACTAGTTTTCAGCCTGGGAATGGCTCTAATGAAATGCTTTCAGCTGTTCAAATTAATGGTGATTTATTTATTTACTTTAAAGTAATATAGATTTCAGGGTGTTTTTAACCCTGGCTCCTCTAAAAATGTCTTGTTTGCTTGTTTTGATGGAAGACAGACAGTTAATGTCTTTTTTTTTTTCTTTTTTAAGGAAAAGCCAACTGTAGAATAATTTGAACAGAAGAAGCAACTGCTCTGTCAACACCAATTCTGTATAGCCACCATTATTCAATGAACACTGTCATTAATTTAATATTTGCTTTCCACAACACTCTATTCCACATATATGAGAAAAAGCTGGCCTAGGTTTTCTGATTATTACCAAGACCAGTACTGGTAAGAAGAGTTAGCAGTTCGGGTTATTATGCTAGCCTTCCCACATGAATGTGCTTGGGGAAGCGCTTTGGGGAAGCGATTTTTACAAACAAACTGTCATGTCGTCGAAAACAGATGTTAAAAATCAGAGAATCTTGGAACAAGCAAGTTTTGGATAGCAACCTAACATTATTTCCTTTCTTGATGTGTTGGATGAATGAAAGTCCATGAACACTTTCAAATTTAACTCTCATTAAACAGTATGTATGTTTAATGCACAGCACCTCCACTACTCACATGTTGCCTTGATATGTAGTTTTCCATAGAAACCAGAAATAAATTAAAATCCCAAAATAGATTATTTATGATTTTATGGAAAAGTTCTTCAAGTGCCTCATATGAATCTTTAGCAACTTCTCCATCAAAGATGCACAAGATTTTAGTTTGTTTTGACCTTCAATATAAAACTAGTTATCAAAGCAAAAAGTAACCGAGGAGCAAAAATAACTGTTTTCCTCTTATTTCTTCAGAAGAGTAAAACCCTAATTTCACCAGGAAAAAGGAGGAAAGAAAAACATGAAAAAAGTATTTTAACATATTAATTAGTGTCTAAATATTTAGACATTTTGGACATAAAATTGAGACAAAGCAAAAGAAAGCATCAAGGTGACCTGGAGCTTCTGAATGTAACACCTTTCCAAGTATATTTACAGAAAAGCTAGCCTCTAAAATGAACATTACTCTGCACACGGCAAGTACCTGTATAATCTGTTACAAACACACAAAGATGCATAAATATGTACTAGATTTAAACAAAAAATCCAGCTAGCAAATCCCATACCTTTGAGTCATAATCTTATAGGCATCTGGCAGATAACAGCGGATATTCTCCATCTGAGCAGGATCAGAGTCACAGATTTTATCATCAGTCCTACCATAGTTGGCACTTTCAATCATGATAACATCTGTTCCTGGGCAGCGAAGTTCTATTGGGTAGCTCTCACAGGATAGTTCCCTTCGGACCACTGCCATAGGAACTGGGGCACGACTGAAAGCTGGGGAAGACAGAAACATTTATTGTTACCATGCAGAACAGAATGAGGAGCAGGTAGACTTTTTTTTCTTTTCTTTGTGCAGTATATATTGAGAATATTTCTGAGGAACTTTGCATTACATGCCGCCCCCCCCCCCTCCACACACTTCCCAAATGAAAAGCCATCTGCTTTACCAGTTTTCTAGGTTTTGCATTTCATGCAATTTTCATGTTGTACTCGACATTGTGGGGATATTATCTTCAGAGTACCTTGCTTCATGCCTGTTTTATATTCTCTGCTTCACTATTGTCAGTAATTCTTCCCACTTTCCAACTACATGCTTAGGATACAGTCCAAAAACCACCTACTGCAGAGTAGTCTCATTGAAGCAGCCATAATGCTGAGAGTCATATCTGCTGCCATCCACCCCAGAACTATCTACATTTCAGAGTACACATGCTAAGCTAAGCAAGCAGCCAGTGCTAGGAGCTGCTGGTGCTCAGTACCTCTGAAATACAGACCATAGACAGGACATGAAATTTGCAGGCACCCGTGATCCATTGGCACCCAGAAAAAACTAATGCTGGCAACTGAATCAGAGGTGGAGTGTAGCAAGAATGGTTTAATATCAGGATAAAGTCTGGCGACTGATTTTTTGTGTGTGTGGCTTTCAGAGTTCGATTTGAACTTCCATGCCCTGCCATTGATATTATAATCATCATCATCATCATCATTATTTTTAGATAGTGCTCCCCTGCCATGGCAATTGCAGCACTTCACAAAGAACTAATTACTAACTTTTTAATCCTCACAACAGCCCTGTGAGGTAAGCTAGGCTGATAGAATAATGTGACTGGCCCAAGATCACCCAAGTGAATTTCTGGCTAAGGTGAGACTAGAACTGGGATGCCTCCTACCTCTCGGTCCAAATACTGCACACTTAGCCATTACACCACACTGGCTCTCAACATAGATGCTTAAACGCAAGACTTAGTGACGTGAAAAGAGATGAACCCTTCAAACAGATGTGGGCCCGCTACTGCCCCAGGGTGGCTAGGCAGCTGGCCCAGAATGAGTCCTCCCGAAGATCCCGGGCAACCATTCTTGGCCAAGGCCCACCCATGTGTGCCAACACAGGCTAAAATGGGCCAACACATCTGTTTGACCTCACCATCCCTGTTGCGGGACGGAGGCTGCCATGGTTGGTTGCCATGACTGCCTGTCATGGGGGTTGGGGTGCTGGGAGGGCAGGGCCAGCTGCCCATACAGCTGTTGTGGGCCCTTCCTACCCCGGTCATGCAGGTGGTGGGATGGCTATCCTGGCAGCAGGCATATTTATTCAGTGCCGTCCACCAACTCAGAGAGTGGCCACCACTGTTTCCTGTCCCAGGATGGGCCAGGGAGCTGCCGCACCACCTGCACATCAGTTTTTACCCTTAAAAGCCTTTCTTTAGCCATCCACTATTTGAAAACTTGGGATGCAACTTGTAATTCACAAGCCAAAATACCTCCCTCCTCTCCCACATGATTGTGGCGACTATAACAAATGATTGTACTCTGAAAATTTAGGTAATCATAATTGAACCATCTCCCATCCTGTAAAACCACTCATTCTGGCCAACTTCCTAGTTTTAATGGTCACACACTGTTCTGTGTTTTACAAATTGCACTGCCATCCCTACCACTTTCTTTGCCTATTGCTTCCCATTAGACTTCTAGGGTTGACCATTTAAAAAAAAATCTCTATGGATGTTAATGTGTATACTCTGCAAGATTTCTAGACATTTATTCCATTTGGATTTTAAGACACATTCAATAAAGTAGCACTTCCTACTGCATTAGAAATATGTAGACACCAAGGAGGTAAGATGGGGAAAAGGCATTTTATGAAACATATGGACTGAGCTAGTGTTCCATCCCCAGATTTTGCTGTTCATACCTATGTCACACAGGAGCAATCTGCATTCCTCCACCTCCCCTCCCAAAGTCACCGGTTATCACTGAAGACCAGGTTTAATGGCCACTCTGTGGGTAAAAAGAGACAAGACGGTGGCTTGCTGTGGCCCACGTTGTCACACATTGGCCCACGAGCCACGCCTGTTGAGGGCCCACCCAATGTTGGCCTGGGATTATCCCAGGCTGCGTTGGAGGCTAGCCCAGGCTCTGACCCCGGGATTAGCTCCAGAGTCATAGCCCGGGCTAGCCTTCGCCCGACTGGGGCAAAGTGGGACACAGCAGGATATCATGTGTGTTGTGGCCTGCTGTGACCCTGCCTGGACTGGGTCCGCCATGGCCGTCATTGGCCATCATGGTGGGGGCAGGGCTGCGGGGCATAATGTGTGGGTGGGACAGGCCAGTCTCACATTCCTGCATCTCCCAGCCCTCCCTGGTGGCCTGGCCATCAGAACACGCTGTGAGCTGCACAACCCAGTCTGGACAGTGTCCACTACAGCTTCCTGTCCCAACTTCGGCTCGGTTGTCATGGCCGTGCATTCATTTCTGTATTCACCGTGTCTCTCATGATACCCAATATTCAATTTCTCTAATTCCACTCTCAAAACAACATTGCCTGACTATTTTAAGTCCCACAATATACATAACATTTTTACAATAGTCCTGCCTCTTATGCACTGCGGCCCAGTACATAACTAGGCCTGCAAAAGGACCCATTTTGCCAGGTCCACACAGGGGCCAAGCAGGAACTATCAATGTTAGGTGGGGGAAAGTAAGTGCAATTATTTTGTAGCCTTGACCTCAAGAAGAGCCATAATGTCGATGGTGGGGGTGGGGGGGGTGGAGAAAATAGTGGGGCACCACAACAAGCAGGATGTACCAGGGCTCCAAACACATCTCAATGAGCTTGAGAAATATTTGCCTTTTTTCATTCCCAGGAGAGCAAATCCTCAGAAAAGAGGTGGGAAAGATGTAGGGCCATAGTCAAAATGTATGGTCCAGAATACTTGCCAATGTGCCAGGGAATCTATACCTCTCAAGACACCATTTCTCCTGGTGCTGCCTTGGTTATGGACTGGTCTGTGCCTCCGCAACAGACAGGTGATTGCATTACGCAATCCAGACAACCCTCAGTCTAGCCATTATTATATTGGACTCTGGTTTGCTTGGATGCACAACAAAATCCATCAATGGTTCTCAAGCTTTTTGGGGTGTATGGCCACGTTTTGAGACTTAGGGTGTTAATAAAAGAAATGATATTCCATTGCAGTCCAGGTTCAGTCTGTGCAGCCCCACTCACGTTAGTGTATCCAACCTAATAAATGGGTAGCCCCCTTGCATGTATTTCATGCACTTGCAGACAGCCCTCCCACTTGCAGTGCCAGTATGAGTGAAAGCGAAGAGAGGAGCAGGAAGCAGGTATTCCTCGAACACTCTAGGATTTCCACCTGCAACTCTATGGTGCTGGCAGACCTGCACACGTGGATGCACTGCACACAACCTAATTGACAGGACACAGCCACGAGGGCACACAGTCTGCATTCACCCACATGGCAGGCTCCACATTCTCCGAGACCTTGCCCAGGAGTCCAGTGGGTGGAGGCCATGTGGCCATTAGGTGCAAACACCAAATAAATGGGCAGGTGGACACTCACCTAGTATGGGCTAATGGGGGCCAACATCTCATTTGTTGACCCCGTACCGCAACACAAGCAAGGAGACTATATAAAATATCTATCAGGATTATTCCTTATCTGAAGAAGGCATGACCCACCCTATTTGAGAACCTTACCCACAGTTTGGGAATATCCACTTTATATGGGAAAATTCACATGTGCTCCTGGTTTGTGGAGCTTCCCACATTGGATCAGATCAGCAGAAGACATCTGCTGATCTGTGATTTTACAAAGATGGAAGAAAGGTTTTGTTTCTGTACACAGTCAGCGAAAGAAAGTATGCTTTCCCCAAATCCTGGCTCCTACTTATGTCTGATTCAAACAGGCAGCAGCCCTTTAACTTCTATAATTCCTTTCTTTTCTTAGGAACTGTCTCATTATTAATTTGAACACTGGCTCAAATAAATATACCCAGTTTTAGAAGTGTCTGGGATAGTATCCCAAAAATCCCTCTTGTTGCACTAGAGTTGTGATCTAATTTTGGTAGAACTGCTGGCACAAGCCTATGTAGTATGTGTACTCACACCATTATTTTATTATTTTGGAAACTGTGTCAGTATTATTTTTACACAGCAGCTAACAAAGAACTGTACTTTCTCCCGCGACCCTCGCCGCCTTTTCTCTACTTTCGACTCCCTTCTCAAACCCCCCTGCCCTCCCCCGCCCTCTTCCCTTGCTGCTCGGGATCTTGCGTCGTTCTTCACCTCCAAGATTGACGAGATCCGTCGGGATATTGCCTCCCGCCCCCCTCCGCCCCCCGCTCCCCTCCCGCCCCCTCCCCCGCCCCCCTCCCTCCTCGCATCCTTCCCTCCTGCCTCTCTCCAGGAAATCTCTGCTCTTCTCTCTTCATCCAACCCCTCCACCTGCCCCCTTGACCCGATCCCCTCCCGCCTCCTGACCTCTATTGCTCCCACTGTCGCTCCCCCCCTTCTGCATGTTGTCAATCTCTCCCTTTCCACAGGCTCCTTCCCCTCTGCCTTCAAACATGCCACTGTCTCCCCCATCCTCAAAAAGCCTACCCTGGACCCTTTCGATCCCTCTAGTTACCGGCCGGTCTCCCTCCTTCCCTTTGCTTCGAAGCTCCTGGAACGTGTCGTCTACTCCCGCTGCCTGAACCTCCTCTCTGCCAACTCCTCCCTCGACCCTCTCCAGTCCGGCTTCCGCCCCCTCCACTCTACTGAAACTGCCCTGGCCAAGATCACCAATGATCTACTTGTCGCTAAATCGAAGCGCCACTACTCCGTTCTTGTCCTCCTTGACCTCTCTGCCGCCTTTGACACTGTCGACCACTCGCTCCTCTTGGACTCCCTTTACTCTTTGGGCTTCCGTGGCTCTGTCTTTGACTGGTTCTCCTCCTACCTCTCTGACCGCTCCTTTAATGTCTCCCTCCCCGAGTCGACCTCCCCCTCCCTTCCCCTCTCGGTTGGGGTTCCCCAAGGTTCTGTCCTTGGCCCTCTCCTCTTCTCTATCTACACCCGGTCCCTTGGTGAAATTATTGCCTCCCACGGGTTCCAATACCATCTCTATGCTGATGACACCCAACTCTATCTCTCTACCCCCTCTCTCTCCTCCTCTGTCCGCTCACGCCTCGTCGACTGCCTCTCTGATATCTCCGCCTGGATGTCCCGACGCCAACTCAAACTGAACATGGCCAAGACTGAACTCCTCATTTTTCCTCCCTCCCCCTCCTCTCCCTCTGACCTGACCGTCTGCATTGATGGGGTCACCATCCGTCCTGTTCTCCGTGCCCGCAGCTTGGGCTTCATTTTTGACACGCACCTCTCCTTTAAACCTTACATTGACTCTGTGGCCAAATCCTGCCGATTCGCTCTCCTCAACATTGCCCGCATTCGCCCCTTTCTATCTGTCTCCTCGGCCAAAATCCTTGTTCATGCCATGGTTATCTCTCGCCTCGACTACTGCAACCTCCTCCTTGCTGGCCTCCCTCGCTCCCACCTGTCCCCCCTTGTGGCGATCCAAAACTCTGCCGCCAAGGTCATTCACTCTGCCCGTCGCTTCGACCATGTGACGCCTCTCCTCCTCTCCCTTCACTGGCTCCCCCTTCCTGAACGTATCCTGTTCAAACTCCTGGTTTTCACGTTCAAATCGCTCCATGACCAAGCTCCCCCTTACCTCTCGGACCTAATCGCCCTACGCGCTCCTGCGCGCGCTCTCCGCTCTTCCGCTGTCCCCTCCCTCGCTCTCCCTCGCTTCTCCTGCTCGCCCAACCGCCTTCGTCCCTTCTCCCTCGCTGCCCCGCATGCCTGGAACTCCCTCCCTGCCGACGTCCGCCTCGCCTCCTCCCTCCGCTCCTTCAAATCCCTCCTCAAGACCCACCTTTTCCATGCTGCCTTTCCCAATGCCCTCTAGTCTTTCCCCTTGCTCTTACTGTCAGCCCTCCTCTGCTGACTGCTGCTACCGACCACCTTGTAACCAAGCCAAGTACACGCACCTGAGACTTCGCATCCGCCTGAATGTTTGTTTGTCTTCTCCCATGTCTCTCCCGCTGTCCCCTCTCCTTGTCTCCCCCTCCTTGTCTTTTAGATTGTAAGCCACAGGTAGGGACCGCAGCTGATTATATGTTCTGTACAGCGCCAGGTTGTTACTGGCGCTTTATAAATGTTTAATAATAATAATAATAATAATAATAATAATACTCCAATTATACAAAAAGAGAAATTGGTTTCTTTCCAGATCAGAACTTTATTGTTCTCTTGCACCAGAGAATCCTATTGTTCACTGGAGTTCCTTTGCGGAATTATAATTTTGTTGTTACTGGTGTGAAGCCATAGAAATGGGCACAATCCCACAGAAATTACGTGCCAAACTTTTCCTATGGATTTCCATCAGGAGTCAAACATGGAAAATCCCTGTTTCTGGAAACCCTTGAGACTACACAAACAGAACTGCTATCCCCGAATAGTGAACAAAATAGGATTCAGGATCCAGAACCATAACATAAAGCTTAACTATATAGAATTTGGATTTTTTATTATTATTATTATTTTCTTAGATCCTGGGCCTTCAAATTGCACTGCAATCAAATGTTCAGATAGGCTAGAAGCTTATTTTTCTTTTAGGTGAAAACTGAAATTCTCATTATTTCATCACAACTCTTACAATTTCTTTCTTTAAAAAACAATTAAACTCCTATGATTGGACAGTTTACAATAAAGTGTTGGCAAGTCTGGACATATGAACTGGGGATCAGTTCTGAAGCCAACATTCTCACTGTCTGGAAAGGTTCACAATGTCCTATGAAATGTTGGGTTTGATGGTGGCTAGGAAAGTATGTGCATTTGCCCATGTTTTCTGCAGGATTACTATTCCCACAGGATGCCTGTAGTAGCCCTGCTGCGAGGTTTAAGAAGAACAACAGAGAGCTGTTTTTATATCTTTTAATTACTGGTAAGCAGTTTGGCTGAATTGCAGGCAGAAGCTCTCTGGTGGCTTTTGGCTCAGAGCTGGGGTAGGTTTTCCACTTTTCACTGCCAAACAGAGTGCTGGTTTGCTCTGAGATCTCCTATTGGTTGCCAGAGACAGTGGCAAAATGAAGCATCTCACCAATATGTGCTCTTTTGGCTGGGTTTTGGAGTTCCATTTGTTGGCCAATTCATTTGGCAATCTGGATTCTTCTCCAGGGCAGACAGTGGCCATCTGTGTTTTATGCAAAACAAATGAGGAAACTTGAAATGGTACGGGACTTCTTTATCAATGTTTGTCCCAATCTGGGGGTCTTTGGCACATACAATGGCTTTGGCAGTTTGAGATTATGTCTACAAGGGTAAAAGACATCTCAATAAAGATCTCCAAACACATGCATCATGAAGTACATTTTTTGCTTTTGATATCTGTGTCTGATCTGCAGGGTTTGCTAACAAACGGTATAAAGAGCTAGAGATATAGAGCTAACAGCTACAGATGAGCTGAACTTGAGTCAAGAGGAGCCCATTATATAACTTTTAGATCGACAGAGAAGCAATCCTGAACGTATCTTCTTGAACCTGACTCACAGCAGTTGTAAATAGGGCATTGGGAGGTGTTAAAGCAATATGTGTTTGTTAGCACATATGTTTACCTGACCAAATTCATGCTGAGGAGATTTTCCTAATATAGTATCAGGTTTACTTATGTGGACACTAACAGTTCAGAATGGGTCTCATGCTGATAGATTTGTTTTTATAGTTAAAAACGTACACACTGGATCACGCGGTTGTGCATGCTTTGAACCAGATATGAAAGCAAATCTGATGAGGAAGTTTTCCTCCATGCCGTTACTTGGCCTCCATGCCATCAATTCCCAAACACATTTGCCTCCAAAGAAATATCTTAATTTTGCTTCCCATTAAGCTACAATCAATCACCGCACTGGTAGAGAGGTTCCCAGTCATCACTAGTCCATGGATCAGAATCAGGCTGCAATCAGGCTTTTGCCACACCCTGGCCAGGCTGGGTCTAGGACAGCTACCTCACCCAAGTCCCTATATATGTTCTTTCCTTTGCATATGGTGCAGGATTTTCCTTCCATAGGCACCCCTAACCTCCAACGGGAGGAAAGTCTGAATGAGAAGTAGGGAGGGACTGCCTCCTAGTCCTCTCTGGAAAGAATCAGGATTCTGGAATATGGAGAAGACAGATTATCCTGTCTGCCTACCCTTAACCAATCAAAATTTCAGAACCAAGGATGACTGCCCTTCACAGCAATGCCTCAGATACATGAAAAAGGGACGTTTTAGGAAAAGAACAAACAAACAAACAAACCAAAAACCAAACCACAATAGTCCTCTTTCTGAACTTAATCATCCACATTTAAAAAAAAAAATAGCTTGCTGGCACCTTGAGTGAAAAAGTCAGGGAGCCACAAATATACTATATACACCATAAATAGACTAAAATGTTTCAAGATTATTTTTTTTTTTATGCACTAAAAAGAAGTACTCAAATATGGCTTAATCAACTGATGGATTTTCTGAGATTTGAGCATTCAAAATTTACTTGTCAAAACTACCACATGGTGGTGTCTAAGAGCAATTACATTGTTGTAGATCTAGCAAAAGGATTAACTCAAGACACCACTTCCTTCTCTTTCTAATAGGAAATTATTCAAAAATATCACACTCTAGGGAACGGTGGCAACAACTACAAAATACCCTATCCCTCACATTCCACATATTGGATTAACCAGATCTTGTAAATCTTTCATTATATCTACAATAACTAAATCAACATTCTGATGATTGGGGGGGATTTTTTTTATTTTTGTTTAAATGTTGTGGTTGTAGATGATAACCACCTTACCTAAACAATGTGCTTCATTTCAGTATGAATTACAATGTTTGTGGTTTTTTTGTTCCCTCCCCACCCACCCCCCATGAATCAATATAAATTCAGGTACAAATATGAATAGCACATATTACACAGATCAAATTAATTCAGTTTTACTGACCGCAGTCTACAGAAATGCTCAAAAGGGCATTGTAGCCATTCATTGCAGGCATCCTTGGCATAATTTTAAAATGCACCTTAAGTGAAGTTCTACAGTTTAATATGACACACCGCCATGTCTACCAGGCCATTTAATGAGTCAAATCCTTTTCTCCTTCAAACAATTCCCAACCCTCTCAAAATCCCAGATCAGGCTCGTAAATAAGTGGCATGCTAGCTGATATCCTGGATTGATGGAGAGTCAGTACTACTTCCAAGTATAAAGAACTTCCAGGAAACCTACCACCAACCTGATTTTCAAAAGAGCCCAAATGTGGATCTAAGAGCCGACATTTAATTTCCAGGTTCTGAAAATCCTGGCCTAAAATGTCTCAGTTACAAAGATTGAGGACTGAGAGACTCGGGGGGTCCTGGTGATGCTTTGAATACCGTGGGTGTCTTTAATGCTGTTCAGTGTTCTGTAACACAGTGTCTTACCGTTGCAACGTTTAGACATACCGCCGACACAGTGTTCACCCCAAACACTGATTAAACTGTCAAGACCTGGCAGTTGTTCACTTCCAGTGTTTGGGGTGAACACCGTGTTGAAGGTCTGTCTAAACACTGTAACAGTAGGACACTGTGTTACAGAGAACACTGAACAGCGTTATGTCTAAAGACACCCTATCTGGTTTTATGTCAGTGGTGTGCACTGGAGAGAACCCATATGTAAGTGGAGGGTTTGGCCATCCTGCCTCCCAGCCAGCTCCTAGGGAAGCCCTCTTTGAGGCAGGCAGGGCCTTGGGCAAGCTCCCAAGTCAGGCACTCTAGCTCTGCCTCTCCCTGGTAAGCCCCCCCCAGCCCGGCTCCCAGCCCAAGTTTAAACAAGGGTCATGTCAGCACCTGACCTGTACATGCAGCCTTCCAACAATCAGGGCCTTCACCTATGCAGTCCCAGCCCGGTCCACTTGCTAAGGAGTTAACCCTTTCTTTGTCATTTTCACCTGTGATGGCTATAACACATCACAGGCTATTATATAAGCAAAATGTTATCCAATACTTCTTCATGGCCACTGAGCAAAGGACTAGAAGTTATGGGCTTGATTCAATTAAAGGAGAGAAGATTTAGACTAAATATCAAAAGTATTTTCTACTATCAGGATCGTTAGGCAGTAGAATAATTTGCGAAGGGAGATTATTACTGAGTCCCTATCACTGGTTGCCTTTAGAAACTGGTTAGATAAACATCTTTCAGGGATGGTGTAGGAACAGTGGATCCTGCTTAACGGCAGGGAGGATGGACTACATAAACTTGGAATACAAGTCATGCAAGGAAAGACGGTGAGCATATTCACCCTATAAAGAAGACGGAGCGTGGACATGTTGACAGTTTTAAAATATTTTAACCCCCTTCCCTGTCTCCCCTCTCCCTGTCTTTAGATTATAAGCTCTCGGGCAGGGACCATGTCTATCTTGTTTTTTGTAAACAACTATATAAATGCTAATAATAATAATAATAATAATAATAATAATGCCACAGAAAGGAAGGGGGAAATTTGTTCTCCATTGCCAGAGAAAATGGGTTTAAATGACAGGAATGTAGGTTTAGGTTAAACTTCTTGACTGTTAGGACAGTTTCACATTGGAACAAGCTGCCTATGGAGGTTGTGGAATCTTCTTTCCTGAAAGTTTTAAAGAAAAAGACAAAAAAAAAAAAAAAAAACCACCCTGGACAAGTGTTTTTGAAATACAGTCCCTTGCCTGAAGGCAGGCAATGACCCTTGAGGTCCCTTCCAGCTCCACAGTTCTATTTTTTTTTT